>WEIS01080914.1:4857-30556 GCA_013389965.1 Todus mexicanus
CACCCAGCTCCTCGTGGGGACGATGGGTGCGGGAAGACGGGTTTCACCGCGGGGCTGCTCTCTCCACACGCCCAACTGGTTTTTCTCCCCGCGCTGGCACTTTCCCCGCCGTCAGCGCGGCGAGGAACCGGTTTCCTCGGACGGCGCAGGCCGGAGCACCCACGCAGCGCCGGCACGGCACGCCTCGCCTCGCCTCGCCTCGCTGCAGCCGCGGAGCTGGGGGTGCTCCCCAACCCGGTTGCGTTCTGCTCCCTGTAGTGGCACATTTTTCCCCCCCTCATCCTCAAGCTGGGGCTGCGGCGAGCGTTAGCCAGCTTGCTGGGAGCTTTCCCGGTGCTATACTGGGAGCCGCTGGCCGGAGGGTCCCGTGGGTGCCGGGTCAGCCCCGGGGTGCTGGGCAGATGCTGCCAGCCCTTCCCAGTGCCGCAGGCGACCCCAAGCCTGTGCCGCTGGGGTGCCCTCGCTGTTCTGGCCCCTGCCCAGGAATAACATCCCCCATCCTGAGCGACTGATGGCAAAAAAACACGGCGGTGCCGCCGCCACTCTGGGCACGAGCGACGCCTGCGGCGTGTGTGTGCCCGGCGATGCCCGTGGGCAGCGTGGGCACCCAATCCTGCCCCCGGCTTTTGGGCAGAGCCCAGCGCAGCGATGCCAGCGGGGCTCTGTCCCCTCGGTGCCACCAGCACCTTGCAGGGCGAGCGCGGCTGGGCCGGGGGCTCCCGCTGGGGCCGCTTCACCGGCAGGACCCTGTGCGGGCGCCGGGGTGGGCGGCAGGCCCGGGGGTCCAGGCGGTGGCTGTGGTGAGGGGCTGCCCGGCTCCCACGCGCGCTGCAGGAGCTCGCCCTCGTCCCCGCCCCGGCAAGGCTCCGCTCGGCCCCGTCGCCGCCGCTGGCGCGGGAAGGGGAATATTTGCTCCATGAGATCATGGTTCGCCGAAACGTGGCCAACCACCCTCGGCGGCGTGCGGGGAGGTGACGCGTCCTGGGGTCACCGCCGACGGGAGGCCGGTGGGACGCAGGTCGCCGTCCCCCACCCCAGGGGGGCTCCCTTTGCCACTCCCCACCCGTGCTGGGGGGCTGGCTGTGCTCTGGGAGGCAGCTGGGGACCCCAGCGTGGGACTGGGGATCGATGATGGCCCCGATGGGTGCTGCGTGGGATGCGCTCCAGGCTGTCGGTGCATTTCTGGGTGCCGCTCCTCCCACCGCCCCCTCTGAGGATCCCCTGCCACCCCCGGGGTGCCAGGCAGCTCACGGGGGACTGCGCCGTGTCCCCTCGGCCGCGCCGTCCCTCGCCCCAGGATGTGCCGTCCCTGTCGAAACCTCGTAAACACAGGAAGGGCCGTGCCGGGCTGGTGGTGCTGAGCACGTCCCCTGGCTCCCAGCCTGTCCCTCCTCACCCCCCCAGCTCCACAGGGCTGGGGGCTGCCTGCTTGGCCCCCTCTACCTCACCCCCTTCCCAAATGGGATGCCCAGGGGAGCGCATCCCTGCCCTGGCCATGCAGTGCCAGTGTCCCCGGCACCGGTTCCCTGTGTCCTGGGCTGCTCCAGGGGGGTCTCCGCTCCCCAGAGCCGGGTCCTACCAGGGCAGGGGGTGCAGGGCCGTGTCCCTCTGGTTTGCAGGGACAAGAGGGATGCCCTGGGGCCACGGGGAGTGAAGGGCACGGTTCCAACCCCTCTGGCCAGGCGCTGGCTTGGTGGGTGTCTTGTGGCGGCCGTGCCCGTCACCGTGGCCTCGTGGCCGGTGCATGTGCCGGTGTCTGTCAGTGTCAGGGGGTGCCGGGTGCGTGCGTGCAGCCCGTGGGGACGCCGCGTCCCCGGCCTTGGTGGCAGCTGCCCCGGGGTGTCTCGGTCCCTGTCTCCGTCCCTGCCGGCGGCAGCTCCGCGGGGCACCGGCTCAGCCCTGCTCCCTGCCCGGCTCCTCCGATGGTTTCACGCCCGCAAACAAGCTGTAATTTAGGTCTAAAAATAAGCGAGGAGGAAGGTGGTGAACTGGGGACCCGCCCCAGGCAGGGCTGGCTGCAGGTGAGGGGCTGGGCTGGCCCCTGGGATGGGGGTCCCAGTCCAGCCGTGGGGGTCCCAGTCCAGCTGTGGGGATCCCAGCCTGGCCATGGGGTCCCTGCAAACCTTGCCATGGTCTTGCAGGAGCCCTGTGGCAATGCAGCAGGTTTTGCTCGTGGCTCTTGTCCCCGTGTATCTGGGACCTCTGGTGTGTCCTCCACTCCCTGTGTCGTCTGTGGGGGTCCCCAGGACTCCCCCAGCCCAGGGTCCTGCGCGTGTCCCTCTCATCCTACTGGTGTCGCTTTGGAGGCTTGAGTCCCTGTCTGGGACTAGCCGTCGTTCCAGGGTGCCTCTCACTTTGGGGTACCCCTCACTGTGCAGGTGCCGGTGCCATCCTCAGGGATCCCCGGGGCAGGGGGATGCAGCCGGGGGGGTTAGTGGGGTGCGGTGCCCTCCCCGTGCCAAGCATCCCTGGCACTAACCCTGCCTGTATCTCTGCCCTCAGCCTGCATCTTCCGCTTCAACGTCCTCTCCTTGGTGTACCTGCTCTTCCTGCTGCTCCTGCCCTGGTTCCCGGGACCCGCTCGGTGCCCCAGCGGAGGTAAGGGGCTCAGCCTGGGCTGGAGGGAGGAGGCAGGAGGGTGGGCAGCGCCGTGGGCAGCACCGCCGCAGCCGCTCTCCGGCAGGTGCCTGCCCTCCTTCCCCTGCGGTTTCCCCCTGGCCGGGCGGTGTGGCTCCGCGTGGCAGCCTCGTTTTGTTAATTATAGCCCGGCGCAGCTATTAATAGGCCTCCAGCTCCAAAACGGGACGTTTTTGAGCCCCAGCCTTATTAACCAGAAACCTCAGGGCCGGGCCGGGCCGTGCCCACTGGCTGGGCAGGGCTGTACCTCCAGCAGCCCCGCGTTGGGCGCGCGTCGCAGGGGGTGCGGAGGCTGCGGCACCCACCCACCCNGAGGCTGCGCCCCCCACCCCCCCACCCGCCCCCCCGTGGTGGGTTCCTGGGACACGACGGGCACTGAGTGGCCAGAGTCCTGCTGCCTCCCTGCCCTCGGTGCCAGGCTGAGCTGTAACAGAAGCCGGCAGCAGCGCCTGGCACGGCCGCAGCTAAAAGCTCTGCCCTCTGAATATTTCATGTGCTGGTCAAGCCCCGCAGCCCGGGCGCTGCCGAGAGCTCGCGCCTGGATTTACAGGAAAAAAACAAGCGGAGGAGGAGAGTTTTTTGGCCCGCGGCCGGCGCGCAGCTGCGGTGGGCTCGCTACCTGTGCCGTGGCCAGGAAAACGGGCCCGCGGCCCGGGGATGGGAGCCCGGCCGCGGCTGGTGGAAGGTCTGGCGGAGGCTCGGGGCGCGGGGCAACCCCTGGCACCCACGAGCAGCCCCCCGCCAGGATGAGCCACCAGGAGCGGAGGTGGGGATGGGGAGCTGCGTCGCGCTGCTGGTGCCGGGAGGCGCCCAACACCGGCTCATTGAGAGGGTGCTGCAGGGGCAAGGGGAGGGAGGGTGAGCCCTGCATCGCCCCGTGCCTCAGTTTCCCCAGTAGCGCAGCAGGAAGGGTGCTCTTAGGCTGGGCTGGGCGCGTACGCAAGGTCCTGGTGGGACCCCTGGCATCAGAGTGCATCCCTTCCCGGCTCCTCCTGGGGGATGCCCGGTCCCCGCTGGGGATGCTGCTGCCTCCCAGTGGGTAGCGGGGTGTCCGTGTCTCGCAGGTCACACCGGTCGCCTCCTCAAAGCTCTGCTGGGGACCAGCATCCTCTTCCTCGTCGCCCACCTGGTTTTCCAGATATGCCTGTACACGCTGCCCACCCTGAACCAGCTGCTGGGGCCCAACTGTGAGTACGGGGTGGCCGGGCAACCTGCCCCAGGGGTCTCCACGCCCACCCTCACCCTCCCGCACCCCTCCTCCTCCAGGCTTCACCCCTTTCCCAGGGCTGGATCCCCAAGCTGATGACATGTGGGTGCGGGGAGCCCATCCTTCTGGGTGCTGGGGCTCTGCCAAGCTCAGCACCTCCCGGTTTCCCCACAGGCAGCACCTGGGAGGTCCTGGCCCGGCACATCGGGGTCACCAGGTAAGGGCACCGTGGCAGCGTGGGGCTGGCAGCGGCGAGAGGGGCACCCCTGAGCCCTCCCCTGCCTCCTTCTCCCCCGTCTAGGCTGGACTTAAGCGATATCCCCAACTCGGTGCGGCTGGTGGCCCCTGACGTTGGCATCCTGCTGGTGTCGTCCCTCTGCCTCTGCCTGTGCCACCGCCTCGCCCGCCAGGCCAGTCCTGCTGCCCGCGGCCGGAGCCCGGAACCCCTGGAGCCGGTGAGACCCCAGCCCAGTGCCACCAGCACCGGCCCAAGCCCCTGCCAGCCTCCCCCAGTCCCCGTCCCCTCGCAGGGCATCCTGGCACACGGGTTTGGCATCGTCGGGAGCCGGGTGGGAGCAGCTTCGGAGCGCGAAGCGGTGTCAGGGAGGCGGTGCAGGGTTGGGTCGGCACCTCGGAGGGGCCGGGGTGACTCAGGAGCGGAGGAGGAGCGCCCGTGTTTGCTCCCGCGTTGCCGTAGGGATCCCGGCAAACAGCCCGGCCCCGTGGCACCGCTCGGTGCGGGCGATCACGGGATGCTGGCACCCGGCTCCAGCTGGCAGGGCTGGGTGCTGTGCCGTGCCATGCCATGGCTGGCAGCACCAGTGGGGCACTGGGGCGCTGTGTTCACGGCACCGGCGTCGCCCAGACAGACGCAACCCCAAGGTGGTGGCATCCCCCAGCTCAGCAAACACCCCTGGGGGCTCAGCCCTGCTTCGGGATGCTCCCCGCTGCTCCGTGCTGCTGTTGCCTGGCTCCGGCCGGGCTGTAACCGGAGCAGTGACCGAAGCGAATGCCTTTGGCGTGAGCGCGGGGCCGGCGCGGGAGGCAGCCTGGAAAAAAGCTCAGTGCTGGGAACCCGAGCGGCAGCGCCAAGAAAAACAGCCGCCTTTTCGGAGGAGCTTTCCAAGCAGCTAATGGGATAAACACGGCCAGGTGCTGGGCAGCGTGTCCCGCCTGTCCACCCGTGCTCCCACCGAATCCCAGCGTGGTGGGGCTGGCAGGGCCCTCTGGAGCTGCTCTGGTACCACCCCCCTGCTCCAGCAGGGTCACCCCGAGCAGGGGGCCCAGCATCGCAGTGTCCAGGCGGCGCTTGGAATCTCTGCACACAAGGAGACTCCACAACCTCTCTGGGCAGCCTGGGCCAGGCTCCAACCCCCTCCCCCCCAAACAAGTTGCTCCTCCTGCTCAGCTGGAACCTCCTGGCTTCCAGTTGGTGCCCGCTGCCCCTTGGCCTGGCGCTGGGCACCCCTGAGCAGAGTCTGGCCCCAGCCTCTTGCCCCCCGCGGGCCCTTGAGCTCTTGCTCAGCATTGCTCAGCTCCCCTCTCAGGCTGCTCTTCTCCAGCTCCACAGCCCCAGGGCTCTCAGCCTTGTCTGCCCACACAGATCCATGGCCAGGAGCAGCCTGGACCTGCCTGGGGTCAGGCCACTGGGCTCACGCTGCGTTCTCACCTGGCAGGGGGAAGAGGACGTGGAGCATCGCTCTGGCACAAGTGATGTGGACAAGTCGCTCAGCACCCGGCTGTGGGTGACGGCTCACTGGCTGCTCTGGCTGGCCATGAAGGGCTTGGTCCTCCTGCTGCTGGCCTTGGCTGGTGAGTACAGGACATAGCGGGGGTGTGGGGAGCTGGGGGTGGTCTTGGTTGCTGTGCTGCCAGAGGGAATGCTCGGTCCAGGGGCGTGCTTGGTCCAGAGGGATGCTTGATCCAGGATGCTTGGTTGTGGGAGGGGTGCTCAGTCCGTGGGGAGATGCTCAGTCCGTGGGGGGGATGCTCAGTCCGTGGGGAGATGCTCAGTCCATGGGGGGGATGCTCAGTCCGTGGGGAGATGCTCAGTCCATGGAGGGGATGCTCGGTCCATGGGGTGGATGCTCAGTCCAGGGGATGCTGGGCCGGGGGCTGCCTGGCCAGAGGACTCTGGGCCGCGCACTGACTGCCCGTGGGGCGCTGCTCCCCAGGGATCACCGTGCCCTCCGCCTCCTCCAGCGTCTACTACCTCCTCTTCGTGGGGCTGTGCACGTGGTGGGCCTGTCACCTCCCCGCCAACCGCCTGGCCTTCAACACCCTCTGCATCCTCATCAGCATCTACGCCGCCAGCCACCTCCTCTGCCTCTACGCCTACCAGACACCCTTCGTCCAGGGGGTCTTCCCGCCCCCCACCATCTGGGCACGGTGAGGGAGCTGTGCCACGAGGCCCCCTGTGCCACGCCAGCATCAGGATGGGACCCCGGCTCGTGGTGGGGGTCGCGATTGAGGGGGTTAATTCCACCCTCTCCGTCCCCACAGGTTGTTCGGCTTCAAGGACATCGTCACACACTACAACTGCTCCCAGCCCAACGCCTTGGAGCTCAACACCGACCACCCCTGGCCCGTCTACGCCAACCCCGGCATCCTGCTGCTGCTCTACTACACCGTGGCCACCCTGGTGAAGCTGCGCTGGGTGGATGCCAAGGTGAGGGGCTGCGGGGCTGAGCTGGCCCCTGGGCCGATGCCTGGCGTGGCTGCTCTGACTGCCCCAGCTCTGGCCAGGGGGTGCCCTCAGCAAGGGGACGGGGCACCCTCCTGCAGCGGGGGTTGCTCTGAGCTGGCTCCTGCCCCTCGCAGAGAACCGCGGCGCCGGTGCAGCCGCCAGCGAGGTGCCCGGCGAGGGAGCTGGTGGAGCTTGAGAGCTGGCCCAAGGACACCGATGGCGTGACCGAGGACACCAAGGTGGGTTTGGGGGGCAGGGCTGTGCCCCTCAAGCCTGGGCTGGGGGTGGCAAATGGGTGCAGGGTGCTCTGGGGGTGCCAGGGTGGGCTCTGAGCCCTCTCTGCCCCCCCAGCCCATGCTGTCCCCCAGCACCGGGAAGCCAGGCAGCGGCGCCGAGAACAGCACCGTCCACGTCATGGGCAACTCCCCGCAGCCGGGTAAGCTGGTCCCCAACGCCTCCTGCTCCTCAAGCCCTGCCTGCAGCCCAGGGGGCGGCTCATGGTCCCCCCTTCCCCATGGCCAGGGAGGCGTTCGGCCGACCGAGTGCTCCTGCACGCCCTGAGCCACGTCGTCATGAACCAGAGCTACGTCTGCGCCCTCATCGCCATGATGGTAAGGGGCTGGGCACGGGGACACGGGGGACACCCACACAGGGGGACACCTCCCGGGCTGAGCCCGGCTGAGCGGCCGCGTCCTGCCTTGCCCGAAGGTGTGGAGCATCACCTACCACAGCTGGCTGACCTTCGTGCTGCTGCTCTGGGCGTGCCTCATCTGGACGGTGCGGAGCCGGCGTCACTTCGCCATGGTCTGCTCGCCCTTCCTCCTCCTCTACGGCATCGCCCTCTGCAGCCTCCAGTACGTCTGGGCTATGGATCTGGTCCCCGAGCTGCCCACCCACGTCGGCATCATGAGACTCGAGAGGCTGGGGCTGGTGCGCCACAAATATCCCTGCCTGGACCTGGGGGCTCAGGTGAGCGCGGTGCCCACGCCGTCCCTGTCCCCGCTGGTGCCCGGTTGTCACCGCTCACCGCTTGTCCCCGCAGCTCCTGCTCACCTTGACCTTCTGGCTGCTGCTGCGGCAGTTCGTTAAGGAGAAGGTGCTAACGAGGAGGGGTCCGGCCACCCCGCTCCTGGAGGTGACCATCTCGGACTCAGGTGAGGGCTCCTGGTGTCACCTGCCTGGAGGGACCCTGTGCCAGGCTGAGCCTCCTCAGGGACCTGAGGGGAGCCTGTGCTGGGCTTGGGGGTGCGAGACCGGGGGGCTGGCAGCTCCTGGAGACTGGGGGGCCACGTATGTGCCCCCCACCCGGCCGTCTGCAGCCCCTTCCCCTTCTTGCAGAGCCCAGCCGGCAGCGGGACGTGCTGAAGGCGCTGGGCGCCCTGGTGCGGGATTTCTACGCCAAGTACTGGATCTGCGTCTGCGCCGGCATGTTCATCGTCGTGAGCTTCTCCGGGCGCCTCGTCGTCTACAAGATCGTCTACATGTTCCTCTTCCTCCTCTGCCTCACCCTCTTCCAGGTATGGGTGCTGGGGACCCTCCCCACAACGCTGGGAAGTGCCCGTCAGAAAAGGACCTGGGGATGTTGGTCAGTGTGTGCCCAAGTGGCCACCAGCATCTGGCTTGTCGCAGCACCAGGGGGGCAGCAGGAGCAGGGCAGGGAGCGTCCCCCTGCAAATCCTGGGCACTGGGGAGGCCGCCCCTGGAATCCTGGGCTCAGCTTTGGGCCCCTCCCTCCCAGCAGGACCTGGAGGGGCTGGAGCGTGGCCAGAGAAGGGCAACGGAGCTGGGCAAGGGGCTAGAGCAGGAGGCTGGGGAGGAGCGGCTGAGGGACCTGGGGGTGTTGAGCCTGGAGCAAAGGAGGCTCAGGGGAGACCTTCTGGCTCTGCACAACTCCCTGAAATTCAGGAGCTTGGAGCCAGGGGGGGTCGGGCTCTGCTGCCAAGGAACAAGCGCCAGGACAAGAGGAACTGGCCTCAAGTTGCCCCAGCCAGGGGAGGTTGAGGTTGGAGCTGAGGAACAATTTCTTGCCCACTGTCAAGGGTTGCCCAGGCGTGTCCCAGGCTGCCCAGGGCAGGGGTGGAGTCCCCCTGATCCCTGGAGGGGTTTCCAAGCCGTGGAGATGTGGTGCTGAGGGACACGGGGCAGTGGTGCCCTGGCAGTGCTGGGGGAACGGGTGGACTCCATGAGCTGAAAGGTCTCTTCCACCCAAATGTTTCTGTGATTCTACAATTCCCCTGTCCCCGACGCGTTCCCGCTGATGTCCCCACCCTCGCAGGTGTACTACAGCCTGTGGCGCAAGGTGCTGAAGGGCTTCTGGTGGCTGGTGGTGGCTTACACCATGCTGGTGCTCATCGCCATCTACACCTTCCAGTTCGAGGACTTCCCCATGTACTGGAAGAACATGACGAGTCTCACCGATGAGCAGTGAGTGGCCCCGACCCACTGCGTGGTCCCTGCTGCTGGTGGCACCAGGGCATGGCCAAGGGATGCATTGCACGTTGGTTACAGGTTGGACTGGATGATCTCAAAGGTCTTTTCCAACCTTGTAATAGTGTGAAACTGTGGAAACCGAGGCACGGGGAGAGTTTGGGTTGAGTTTTGGGCCAGACGTGGTTCTGTGCTGACCATCCCCTCTGTGTCCAGGCTGGGCGACCTGGGCCTGGAGCAGTTCAGCGTCTCTGAGCTCTTCACCAGCACCCTCATCCCGGGCTTCTTCCTCCTGGCCTGCATCCTCCAGCTCCATTACTTCCACCTGCCCTTCATGCACATCACCGACCTGGATCACATCCCCGCGGCCACTTCGCCGCCCTCCCACCTCCCCAGGTAGGGAGGGCCCTGTGCTGGGGTGACCCCCCCAACCTCTGCACCCCGAGACCCCGTCCCCGTGCTGATCCCTCCTCCCTGCAGACCCGAGGAGCTGCACGGGAGCCGGCTGCTGCGGGGCGCCCCCGCTACCGAAAACACCGAGACGGACGACTCGGACACCGCCTCACAAGGTACCGGGCAGGGCTGGGGTGGGACTGGGTGTCCTCCAAGCCAGCAAGGAGCTGGAGGGGTAGGGAGGTGGGTTTAGGGTGTCTGCCAAGTGAGTGGAGGCATCCCCCAAGCCAGGAATGGGATGAGGGGTTGCAAGGATGGATTGGGGGTGTCTGCTGAGCCAGGAAGGAGCTTAGAGGCTACCAGGATGGATTGGGGTGTCCCCAAAGCATGGGATGGGTTGAGGTGTCCTGTAAGCCAGGAAGAGGTGAAAAGCACCAGGGATGGGTTGGGGTGTCCTTCAAGCATAGGAGGTTTTGGGGATGGATTGGGGATGTCCTCTGAGCCAGGGAGGGGCTGGGAAGGTAGGGGATGGATTCGGAGTGTCCTTCAAGTGTAGAAGGGTATGGGTATGGCTTGGGGCATCCTCCAAGCTGGGAAGGGGCTGGGATGGAGCACAGGGATGGATTGAGGTGTCCTCCAGGCATAGGAGGACACAGGGATGGGTTGGAGTGTCCTCTAAGCCAGGGTGGCTGCGGGGGCGTCCGTGACAGTCCGTGTCCCCGCAGTGCCCACCAAATGGGGGCTCGTCCTGGAGCGCCTGATCGTGCTGGGCTGGACCTTCTCGGACATGCTGACCCGCGGCCAGGTCTTCGTGAGGCGCTTGCTGGAGCTCCACATCCTCAAGCTGGTGGCTCTTTACACCGTCTGGGTGGCCCTGCAGGAGGTACCAGCCCTGGGGAACTGGTGTGGGGGAGGCTCGTTGGGGCACCCCAAGGTGCTGATGTGACCTCTGCGTCCTCAGGTATCGCTGATGAACTTCATGCTGGTGCTGCTGTGGACCTTCGCCATGCCCTACTGCCGCTTCCGCCACATGGCCTCCTGCCTCACCACCGTCTGGACCTGCATCATCATCGTCTGCAAGATGCTCTACCAGCTCAACATCGTGGACCCCAGCGAGTACTCCAGCAACTGCACCCAGGTGCCAGAGGGATGGCCCCGTTCTTGGGGTGCTCGGGGGAGGGAGGTTCCCTGGCTGGAGGTGGCGAGTGGAACATCTCCCTGCTGGGGAAAGGCTGAGGGAGCTGGGGCTCTGGAGCTGGGAGAGAAGGAGACTGAGGGGGGACCTCAGTCATGGTTAGAAATCCGGAAAGGGCGAGTGTCGGGAGGATGGAGCCAGACTCTGCTCGATGGCACCAGGGACAGGACAAGGGGTAACGGGTGTGAGCTGGAACACAGGAGGTGCCACTGGAATGTGAGGAGGAACTTGTTTGCGGTGAGGGTGCCAGAGCCTGGCCCAGGCTGCCCAGGGGGGTTGTGGAGTCTCCTTCTCTGGAGACGTTTCAAAGCCGCCTGGACGAGTTCCTGTGGGACTGGGTCTGGGTGATCCTGCTCCGGCAATGGGGGGATTGGACTGGAGGAGCTTTCGAGGTCCCTTCCAACCCCTGACAACCTGTGACTCTGTGGGTTGAGGGGTGCTGACGCCCGGTGGTTCCTCCCCTCCGCAGCCCAAGCTCAACAGCACCAACCTGCTCCCGGAGGAGGTGCTCAACTCCACGCTGTACCGTGCCCCCATCGACCCTGCCAACTGGTTCGGCATCCGCAAGGGCTACCCCAACCTGGGCTACATCCAGGTGGGTACGGGGACACCCCTGGCCGCGGGGACCACGTCGCGGGGGGATGCTGGGTGGCGCCGCCGTGATCCTGAGCATCCTCCCTCTCCCCTAGAACCACCTCCTGGTGCTGCTGCTGCTGGTGCTGGAGGCGGCGGTGTACAGGCGCCAGGAGTACTACCGCAAGCAGCACCAGCTGGTGGCCCCCGTCACCGAGACCATCTTCGAGGACATCTCCTGCGAGCACCTCGACCGCAGCCTCGGCAGCTGTGCCAAGTATTTCCTCAACTACTTCTACTACAAGTTTGGCTTGGAGGTGGGGAGCGGGCACTGCCGCAGGAGGAGGAGGAGGAGAGGGGAGGGTCCCGCCGCTCGCAGCACCCCGGTGCTGAGCGCCCCGCGCCTCCCACCTCACCCCAGATCTGCTTCCTGATGACGGTGAACGTGATCGGGCAGCGGATGAACTTCATGGTGATCCTGCACGGCTGCTGGCTGGTCGTCATCCTGACGCGGCGCCGGCGCGCGGCCATCGCCCGCCTCTGGCCCAAGTACTGCCTCTTCCTCGTCGTTTTCTTCCTCTACCAGTACCTGCTGTGCATGGGCGCCCCGCCCGCCCTCTGCATGGGTAAGGGGCTGGTCTCGGGGCCACCCAGCCTTGGGATGGGGCAGGGAGGCGGAGGGTTGTGCGTGGGCACGCTGCCCGCGCTGGGGAAGGGGCTGGGGGCCTGGAATGGAGCGTGCCCGACCCCTGCCAGACTACCCGTGGCGCTGGAGCCAGTCCCTCCCCCTCAACTCGGCGCTCATCAAGTGGCTCTACCTACCCGACTTCTTCGTGACCCCCAAAGCCACCAACCTCATCAGTGAGTATCCCCCTCCCCAAGCCCCTGGCACCCAGAGTGCCCCAGCCCCTGGCATCTCCTTGCCCATGTAATGCCCCATCTCCCTGCCCATGGGGTGCCCCAGCCCCTGGCATCTCCCTGCCCATGGGGTTTCCCATCTCCCTGCCCATGGGGTGCCCCAACCCTTGGCATCTCTGAGCCCATGTAGTGCCCCATCCTCCTACCCACGAGGTGCCCCAGCCCCTGGCACCCCTCTGCCCCTGGGGCACCCCCAAACTCAGCCATGGAGGGTCCAATCCTGCTCCCAGGGCAGGTGGGAAGGGTGGGAAGAGCCACAAGACCCTCACCCCCTTTGAGGTGGAGCTTGGCAAGTGCTCACCCCCTTTTTGGGAGAAGGAGGGACCTTGGGGAGAGCCGGGCACCCTCGGGGAGGGGTTGGTGGGTGCCATGCCAGAGCCGTGTGCCCGCAGACGACTTCGTGCTGCTGCTGTGCGTGGCCCAGCAGTGGCGCGTCTTCGAGGCTGAGCGCACTGAGGAGTGGCAGCAGGCGGCCGGGAGCAACGCCGACCGGCTCGACCTGGCGCAGGACCCCAACAACCCCACACCCAACTTCATCCACTGCCGGTGGGTGCCCACCTGCTGCCGGCACCTGGGGAACCCCTCCTGCCTGGGCTGGGACTGCGTGGGGTATAGGCAGGATGGGGCCCTCAAGCAGTAGGACCTGCCGGGCTGGGATCCACTAGGATGGGGATGGGACCCCTGGGATCCTTTGGGGGTGGTGCAGCCCTCGCCCTGGTGCTGGGCTGGGACAGGATTCACCCCCTGAGGCTGGAACGGGACCCCTTGGCACTAGGGTGGGACAGGAGCACCCTGAGGAGATACGATGCCCCCGTGGGCACTGGGACCCCACAAACTGGGATGAGGCAGCTTGTCGCCCAAGCTGGGGCTGATGAGGGGACTGGGACAATACTGGTTTGGCTGGGGCGTGGGGTAGCACCTCGCTGCACCCCAAAACCAGGCGGTGCTGAGCGTGGGTGCTGGGAGGAGATGGGGACCCTGCCCTGAGCGCCCCATCCCGCAGGTCGTACCTGGACATGGTGAAGGTGGTGATCTTCCGCCACCTCTTCTGGTTCGTGCTGGTGGTGGTCTTCATCACCGGGGCCACCCGCACCAGCCTCTTCGGCCTCGGCTACCTCCTGGCCTGCTTCTACCTCCTGCTCTTCGGCACCGCCATGCTGCGCAAGCCGGCGCGGACCCGCCTCGTCCTCTGGGACAGCCTCATCCTCTACAACATCACCGTCATCATCTCCAAAAACATGCTCTCGGTGAGGGCTGCCAGGCCCCGGCCGTGCGACGGCCCCTGGGCTGCTCCTCGGGGGTGCCCTGGGGAGGGGACGCGTGGCAGCGGAGTCCTCATCTCCTCAGCCCTGGGGTCTGGAGCACAAATCTGGGGAGGAGCGGCTGAGGGGCCTGGGGGTGTTGAGCCCGGAGCAAAGGAGGCTCAGGGGAGACCTTCTGGCTCTCCACAACTCCCTGACATTCAGGAGCTTGGAGCCAGGGAGGCTCGGGCTCTGCTGCCAAGGAACAAGCGCCAGGACGAGAGGACCTGGCCTCAAGCTGCCCCAGCCAGGGGAGGTTTAGGTTGGAGCTGAGGACCAATTTCTTGCCCGCTGTCAAGGGTTGCCCAGGCGTGTCCCGGGCTGCCCAGGGCAGGGGTGGAGTCCCCCTGATCCCTGGAGGGGTTTCCAAGCCGTGGAGATGTGGTGCTGAGGGACACGGGGCAGTGGTGCCCTGGCAGGGATGGGGAAGGGTTGGACTCCCTGAGCTAAAAGGTCTCTTCCAAGCCAAACAGTTCTCTGCTTCTCTGACCGTGCCCTCTCCCCCCACAGCTCCTCGCCTGTGTCTTCGTGCAGCAGATGCAGAGCAACTTCTGCTGGGTCATCCAGCTCTTCAGCCTGGTCTGCACCGTCAAGGGCTACTACGACCGTGAGTTTTGGTGGCCTCGGCGGGGTCCGGGGGTTGCCCTACCTGAGCCGCTGGGCTCGGGGGTACCGGTTTGAGCTGCCGCCTGACCTGGCTGCGCCTCTGCCTGCCAGCCAAGGAGATGGGCAAGGACCAGGACTGCTCGCTGCCCGTGGAGGAGGCGGGCATCATCTGGGACAGCATCTGCTTCTTCTTCCTCCTGCTCCAGCGCCGCGTCTTCCTCAGCTACTACTTCTTGCACGTCATGCTGGACTTCCAGGCCTCTGCTCTGCAGGCTTCCAGGTGGGGCTGGGCTCCCGGCGGCTCCCCGCGGGTGTCGGGGTGCGGGTGCCCCCCTCACCCTCCTCGCTGTCCCCGCAGGGGCGTCGCCTTGTTCAAAGCCAGCCTCACCAAGCGCATGCGCTTCCACCGGCAAGCCGAGAAGAAGTCGCTGGCCCAGCTGAAGCGGCAGTGAGTGGGGGGTTTTTTTTGGGGGTGGCACCTGGGTCTCGCACCTTGGGGCAGCCCTGGGTGGGTGGTGGGGATGGCGTTGCCCCCGGGGAGGGGTTTTTTGCGGGGAGCGGGCTCCGCAGCAGCCTCTGCCTCCAGGATGGAGCGGATCCAAGCCAAGCAGGAGAAGTACCGCCAGGAGCTCAGCAGCGCCGGGCTGAGGCTGTACGACAGCAGGTTAGGTGAGAGCCCGGGGGGTCCCCGTTGTCCCCCACGACCCTTTATCTGGGCGCAGCAGGGCGGCCACGACCCCTCGTCGATGCCGGTTGGAGCCCCGCGGAGCGTTGCGGTGAACCCCCCGTCCCTGCGCCGCTGGCTCTGCCCCCGGCGCCGGCGGCAAGCGCGTGGGGCGCGGCCGCGCTCAGCGCCCTCGTCTGCCGTTCCACAGCGCCCGGCGCCCCGGCGGACCCGTCCCGGCAGAGGGAGCGGTGGTGGCGCCCGTGGTTAGACCACGCCGCAGGTACTGGGGGGGCCGTAACGGGGCACAGCCCCTCGGCGAGGTCCCTCCGCCGGGGACCGCTAACACCCGCGGGGAGCGGCGCTGCCGGTGCTTTGGGCAAGGTGATGTCCCCGCATGCCCCCCCTGCCCCCCTGCTCGGCCGCAGGGCGCTAACCAGGGCTGCTGCGCTTCCCAGCACTAACTGGGTGTTGGACTGGGGGCCATGGGCTGGGTTTGGCATTACCGGTGTTGGTCACCTCCAAATGCCGGCGCCGGAGGGACCTCAGTTTGGGGACGTTGGAGTTGAGTCTTTGTCCGCAGCGGAGCTCCCTGGGGGTGTCGCTGGCATCGCCGTGGCAGGCGGAGAGCCTTGGGGCGATGGTGGCTGGGCCGTGGCACCCTGTGAGGCACTGGCTGTGCTCTGACACCCCGTGCCGTGCCAGCAGGGCACCAGCTGGGCTGTGCCACCAGGTTCTGGCCATGCCGTGCCACCCCATGCCGTGCCACCAGGCACCAGCCGTGCCGTGATACCAGCTGCCATGCCACTGGCCGTGCTGTGCCACCCTATGCCATGCCAGGAGGCACCAGCCATGCCATGACACCAGCTGCCATGCCACCAGCCATGCCGTGACACCCCGTGCCATGGCACCGGCCATGCTGTGCCACCCCATGCCATGCCAGCAGGCACCCGCTGGGCTGTGCTCCAGGTTCTGGCCATACCGTGATGCCTTGTGCCATGCACCCTGTGCCATGGCACTGGCCGTGCTGTGCCACGCTGTGCCATGCCACCTGGTTCTGGCCATGCTGTGCCACCCAGTGCCATGGCACTGGCCGTGCCGTGACCCTCCCGCTGCCACCCCCACAGTGCTGCATTCGGGGGAATATTTCCTCTTCGAGTCAGACAGCGAGGAGGAGGAGGAGGCGGCGGCGGTGCCGGAGGAGCCGCAGCCGAGCAGGCAAAGCGCCTTCCAGGTTGGGCATGGTTGGGGAGGTCTCGGGGGTGCCTGGCAGTGCCCGCGGGGTGCTCATGGCATCTCTTCCCCACCTCAGCTTGCCTACCAGGCCTGGGTGACCAGCACCAGGACAGTGCTGCGGCAGCAGGAGCAGGCGGAGTCGCCCCGCGTCGGGAGCGCTGCAGGTGGGTCTGGCTCACCCCAAGGTCTGGCTCACCCCCAAGGTCTGGCTCACCCCAAAGTGGGGCTGGGGGGAGGCAAGGAGGGGCCGCAGCCCTGCCCCGCACCCGCTCTTTGCCCTGGCGTTGTCTGGGCGGGGTGCCCAGCCTGGGTGGGGACTCTCTGGTGGCTACGATGGGGTTTGGCCCAAGCCGTCCAGCTCTCCTCTGGTGCCCGCGCTGGTTTTTAAGCTGGGTGGGGGATGCGGGGGATGGGACAAGGAGTAGGAGAGCCCTGACGGGAGGCAGCGATGATGTCCACACCCCGCTGAGCCAGTGCTACCCCTTCCTGGGGGGGCGTCTGACCCTTGCAGAGCACAGCGAAGGGAGGGAGGAGAGAACGGAGGCGCCCCAAGAGGCTGAAGGCCAGGAGGAAGAACAGGAGGAAGGCGCCGGTAGGTGGGCAGCAGGATCAGGGTGCTGGGAAGGGGGTTCTGAGCGGCCACAAAGTGACCCCCCCTCCCCCGTGTCTCCTGGCGCTGGCAGAGCGCGGCAACGTGGTGCAGCGGGCGCTGAACACCCTGCGGTTCCTGTGGGTGCTGTGCCAGGCCATGGTGGACGGGCTGACCCAGTGGCTGGACGCCTGCACCAAGGAGCACGCCGACATGTCGGCCATCCTGTGCCTCGAGAGATACGTCCTCACGCGGCGCCTGGTGACGGTGAGGCCGGGAGGGGACGCGCCGGGGCTCGGGGAGCGGGGTGGGAGCGTCGCCTGGGTGCTGACCCGCGTGGCGTGCGACGGAGACGGGGCCATCGGGGCAACCTCAGCAAGTTTGCAGGTGACCCCAAGGTGGGTGGGGTGGTTGACACACCCGAGGGGTGGGATCCAGCCAGAGGGACCGAGACAGGCTGGAGAAGTGGGACCCCCGTGAAGTTCAACAGAGCCAAGTGCGAGGTTCTGCCCCTGGGATCAGCCCAGGCTGGGAGAGCTGGGGGGGTTCAGCCTGGAGAAGAGAAGGCTCCGCGCAGACCTTCTGGGGGCCTTGCAGGGCTGCAAGGGGCCTGGCAGAAAGATGGGGACAGACTTTGGAGCAGGGCCTGTGGGGACAGGACAAGGGGGATGGGTTGGAACTGCCAGAGGGAGCTTGAGAGTGGGGAGAAGGGAGAACTTGTTGGTGCTGAGGGTGGGGAGAGCCTGGCCCAGGTTGCCCCGAGAGGTGGTGGCTCCCCCATCCCTGTCCCCATTGCAGGGGAGGTTGTTGGGGGCTCTGAGCAACCTGCTCTAGTTGCAGATGGCCCTGCTCCCTGCAGGGGGTTGGACGAGATGAGCTTTAGATGTCCCTTCCCACCCAAACCAGTTCGTGACTCTGTGCCCCGCTGCAGGGAGAGGACATGCAGCGCGGCGTCCTGGATGAGCTCTACCTGACACGACCAGAGGATTGCCCCGAGGAGCCGAGCCCAGTGGTGGCCTGGGATACAGACTCCCAAACCAGCGTCACTTCCAGGCAGGTGCATAGACACCCCCTGAGGGGGCAGCGGGCAGCGGCCGGTGGGCACGGAGCTCACCCCTGTCCCCCTGCCCTCCCCAGTGGGCACCAAGAGACCATCCACAGCAGCCAGGAGCAGGTGTCAATCCTGGAGGACGTGGACGGGTCTCGGGAGCTCCTGGCCCTGCCCCAGAAGCGGAACCGGACGGCCAGCGAGCTCCTCCAGAGCAGGTACGGGGACAGGGGGACGGTGGGGCTGGGAGGGTGTCGGGGGCTGGCTCACCTCACCTTATTATATTATTATATTGGGACCTTCTCACTCTCTACAACTCCCTGAAGGGAAGGTGTAGACAGGAGGGGGATGGGCTCTTCTCTCAGGCAATTTGTGCCAGGACGAGAGGGCACAGCCTGAAGCTGCACCAGGGGAGGTTTAGGTTGGATATTCGGAAGCTCTTCCTCACAGCAAGGGGGATAAGACCCTGGGCTGGGCTGCCCAGGGAGGTGGTGGAGTCACCATCCCTGGAGGTGTTTAAGGCCNGGGGTGGGCGTCCCTGTGAGCTGGAGGTGTTCCTGGGGGCTCCGGAGAGCACCCACTGGGTGCTTGGTGGCTCGGCCTCAGTTTCCCCACAAGGCACCCGCTGCTGGTTGGGTCCCTGGGGTGCAATGGGAGCTGATGCTGCAGGATGGGGGTGGTCTGTGGGACTGGGGGGCATCGGGAGCCCCGTCCCCCTGACCGTGACCTCCCGCAGGCTTACGGGCTGTGGGACCACGAGGAGGATTCCTCCCCTAAGAAGAAGGACGAGGAAGAGGAGGGGAGGCAGGAGGCAGCAGCGTCCCCACCGCTGGCGGTGGCTGCAGAAGGGACGGAGGCGCCGGCAGAGCCGGGGGCACCGGGCGCAGCCGCGGGGCCGGAGCCGGAGGGCGATGCCATGGGGCAGGACGAGGAGGAGGAGGAGGAGGTTGGGCCGGCCACGCAGCTCCGCTTGAGGAGGAAGAGGCCGCGGGCGAGGAAGCAGCCGGAGGTGGCTGCGGAGGAAGGTGAGCAGCAGTTCCCGGCCCTCGCTGGGGTATCCCCCATGGCTGGGGTCGCAGGGGTGCTGGGGCTGGGGAGGATGCGGCCCTTGGCTGTCGCCCACGCTGTGCCTCCCCTGCAGAGGAGGACGTGGTGGTGGTGGAAGAGGAGAAGGAGGAGGAGGAGGAGACAGAACAGAGCCCCGCTCAGAGGAAGCTGAAGGCGTTTGGGCTGCGGATCAAGCTCTTCTTCCTCACGCTGTGAGTGCCCCGCGGCGCTGGTTGGGGTGGGGGATGAGGGGTGCAGCTCCCGGTCACCCCTCCCCTGGGTCCCCCGTGTCCCCTCAGGGCGCAGAACACGTACCAGCCGGTGCGCGGCTTCTTCCACGACATCCTGCACTCCCATAACCGGGCGGCCACCGACGTCTACGCCTTCATGTTCCTGGCCGACGTGGTCGACTTCATCATCGTCATCTTCGGTTTCTGGGCCTTCGGGGTGAGCAGGGGGTGGCAGGGGTCCTCCCAGGGCACCGACCAGGCGGTCGTATCCTGACCTCTCCCGCGTCCCCAGAAACACTCGGCGGCCACGGACATCACCTCCTCGCTGTCGGAAAACCAAGTGCCCGAGGCCTTCCTGGTCATGCTGCTCATCCAGTTCACCACCATGGTCATCGACCGCGCGCTCTACCTCCGCAAGACCGTGCTGGGCAAGCTCATCTTCCAGGTCATCCTGGTCTTCAGCATCCACCTCTGGATGTTCTTCATCCTGCCGGCCGTCACCGAAAGGTACCGAGCACCCCCCGAGGATGGCCCCAAGGGCACGGCGTGGTCCTAGGGTATCACCTTGGCATCTCCAAGCCCACGTGGTGGCCCAGCCTGGCCGGGGAGGTGGCTGGAGGGTTTACGCCTCCCTCCCTCCCTCCCTCCTGCAGTTTGTTCAGCCTCAACACGGTGGCCCAGCTTTGGTACTTCGTGAAGTGCATCTACTTTGCGCTGTCCGCCTACCAGATCCGCTGCGGCTACCCCACCCGCATCCTGGGCAACTTCCTCACCAAGAAATACAACCACCTCAACCTCTTCCTCTTCCAGGGGTACGTCGCGGGGCCGCGCAGACCTCCCGGCTGCCCGGAGGGTGCCGTGCCAGCCTCCTCTCCCCGTGTTGTGCTTTCCTCCTCCCCAGGTTTCGTCTCGTGCCCTTCCTGGTGGAGCTGCGCGCCGTCATGGACTGGGTCTGGACGGACACCACGCTGTCCCTCTCCAACTGGATGTGCGTGGAGGACATCTACGCCAACATCTTCATCATCAAGTGCAGCCGCGAGACGGAGAAGGTAGGACCCCGCTGTGCTGAGATGGACCCCCCCCCGCCCGATGGAAGCCCCTTGGCGCTCAGGGTCCCCCCTGAGCCCACCTGGCACCGTGCACTGTCTTCCCCCCCTCTCAGAAATACCCCCAGCCCAAGGGGCAGAAGAAGAAGAAGATCGTGAAGTACGGCATGGGCGGGCTTATCATCCTCTTCCTCGTGGCCATCATCTGGTTCCCGCTGCTCTTCATGTCGCTGGTGCGCTCCGTCGTGGGCGTCGTCAACCACCCCATCGACGTCACCGTCACCCTCAAGCTGGGGGGGTACGAGGTGAGGATGTGAGGGGGTGGGTGGGCGCTGGGGTGCCCAACCTGGGTGCTGGGGGCACAGAGTTNCGCCGGACACGACACCCGTGCCCTGCTCACAGCCCCCTGTGTCCCCCCCTGCAGCCGCTGTTCACCATGAGCGTCCAGCAGCACTCCATCCAGCCCTTCACCCCACAGGACTACGAAGCCCTCACCAAGCAGTTCGAGAGGGATCCGGTAAATCAATCCCTTCCCCAGCCCTCCAAAGCCAATCCCTTGGGTGCTGGGGGTGGCCGAGTGCTCGGGTGGGTGCTGAGCTGAGCTCTGCATGTCCGTGTCCCCCCCTCCCCAGGTTGCCATGCAGTTCATCACGCTCTACAGCTACGAGGACATCGTGACGGCGCAGATCGAGGGCAGCTCGGGCTCGCTCTGGAGCATCAGCCCCCCCAGCCGCGAGCAGATGCGGCGGGAGCTGCAGAACGGCTCCTCCGACATCACCCTCCGCCTCACCTGGACCTTCCAGAGGTACCGTGTGGGGAGAAGCCGGGGGGTGGGGGGGACACGCAGCCCTGCTTGCACCCCCCAGGACTCTTTGCTCAGCTTGTGGTGCCCGCAGGGACCTGGGCAAGGGGGGCACAGTGGAGCACACCTTCGACAAGCACAGCACCGACCTGCAGCCCGGCGTGCCCCAGCGCGTGGAGCTGGCTCAGCTGCTGCAGGGCACCCGCGACACTCCCGTGTGAGTGTCCCTGGGGAGGGAGACACCCCCCCCCTACCTGCTCCCCGCCCCATTTTATGCTCACGCATCCGCTGCCCCCTCTGCTCACCCCACTTCTTTGCTTCTCAGGCTAGTGCCCAACCTCTTCCCCAAATACATCCGGGCGCCCAACGGCCCCGAAGCCAACCCCGTCAAGCAGCTGCTGCCAGGTGGGTCCCAAAGTGTCCCCCCCTTAAAAAAAAACAGCCATGGGGGGAGCACAGCAGCCGTGGAGCAGTGGAGCTGCGCCCTGACGCTGCCAACCCCTTCCTGTAGACGGGGAGGACAGTTACCTGGACGTGGAGGTGCAGCTGAAACGGGAGCGCGCGGGTGCCGGCCGAGGAGCGGGCGACAGCTTCTTGGAGTGGTGGGTGGTGCGGCTCAAAGAGCCCCCCCTGGGCAACAGCCACATCCTCCCCATGGTCATCTTCAGCGATAAAGTCAGTCCCCCCAGCCTGGGCTTCTTGGCTGGCTACGGGTACGTGGAGCGGAAGGGGCGCCGCGCCGGGCTGGTGGTGAAGGATCAGCTGGCTGCACCCCAAAAAGGGTGGCAAGCCGGGCAGGGGAGGGGGGATATAAGATGTGTTTCCCATCCCCTCACCCCGAAATGTCTGGCAGGATCATGGGGCTGTACGTGTCCATCGTGCTGGTGATCGGGAAGTTCGTGCGGGGTTTCTTCAGCGAGATCTCGCACTCCATCATGTTCGAGGAGCTGCCGTGCGTGGATCGAATCCTCAAGCTGTGCCAGGACATCTTCCTGGTGCGGGAGACGGGCGAGCTGGGGCTGGAGGAAGAGCTCTACGCCAAGCTCATCTTCCTCTACCGCTCCCCCGAGACCATGATCAAGTGGACGCGGGAAAAGGAATAAAGGGGAAGGGGCTCCGAGCCCCCCTCCCCTGCCCGGGGACATCACCGCCAATGCCTTAACCAGCTCCCGCCCAGCCAGAGCGGGGCCGTATCCTGCCGGGGGGCACGGGCAGGGGGACGCAGGGCGTTCGGCGCTCGTTTTTGGGGAGCGTGTTTTTTTGCTTTGAGCCGTCCGGACCTGCAGAGACCACCTCGTGCCTTCCTGGGACGAGGGACAGGAGCTGGACCCACCCCCCTACTCCTAACCCTGCTGGGCACCCGCCCCTGGGTGCTGAGCTGGGAGGGAGGGTCCTGAGCCGGCCCGTGGCCCCCTCCCCAGCCCTGCTCCGCAACCAGGTTGAACTCAAAAGCAATAGACCCCCCCCCAGCCCCAGGGTAGGGGGGTCCTGGGTCGTGGCCCCTTCCCCAGCCAAGCTGGGGGGGGAGCCTGGCAGCCCCAGCTGGACTTTGTGACTTTGGTTTTGTTCTGTTTTTTATTAATTCAAATGGTTTATTTATACAGTTATCTAATAAAAACAAACTTGAGGCCCCTCCGGCTGATGTGCAGCTGGGGCAGGGAGGTGAGGGGCAGGGTGGGACCGTGGTGGTGAGGGGTACCAGCACCCCCGGCTGCTGCCAGATTGCTCCTGGGGGTTCTCCCTGCCCCACAACGGGGTGTAAAGGCAGCTGCCTGGGTGCCCCGGGGGTTCCTCACCACCCTATGGGGCATCCCTGGGGGGGGTGACACCCTCCTGCCCCAAAGGTACCCCAGGCAGATGGGGGGTGTCTGCATCCCCCACGGCCCCTTCAGCTCTCGCCGCGTTCCTGATCCACCTCCTGGCTCTGCTGCGGCATCTCTGCGCTGCAAGGGACGGACACGGTGTGGACAAACGGACGTGGCTCGGACAAACAGACACGGCCCTGGGGGGGCTGAGGCAGCAGGGAGGGCACGGGACCCACGCCTCCCTCTACCTGCGGATCCTGCGCTGGGCCTCGGCGCGCACGTAGGGCGGCAGCGTGGCGAGGGGGCCCTGCAAGAGAAGGGGCGCTGGGGATGAGAACGCCCCCCCGAGTCCCTCAGGAGACCCTCCCCAGCGGCACCCCAAGAGCCTCACCAGCTCCTTGAAGGTGAGGCGGCAGCCGTAGCACAGCAGCGGGATGACGGCGGCTTTGCTCTCAGCCCTGCGGGGACAGGAACCCCTCAAGCGGTGCCGGTGGGGTGACCCCGGTGCCACCACGGCATCCCCGGCGGCACCGCGGCACCCTCTGCGCCCACGTGCTCACCCCTGGCAGCACTCGTTCTCCTCCGGCTCTTCCAAGATCAGCGTGGGCTCCAGGGCCAGCTCCTCCTCTGCAAGAGCCAGAGAACAAAGGTGAGATTACGGGGGTACACGGCTGCCCCCCACTAACCTCGCCCAGTGCCCGCCCCGCTCACCGCCGGCGATGTCCATGGCGCAGAGGCAGAGCAGGCAGCGCTCGGACTCGCAGCTCGTCTTGGCCGGAGATGGGCTGAGCTTCTCCCCGGTCCTGCGCCCGACGCGGGGCTGTGAGCAGGTGCCCTGCCCCTGGCTCACCTCCAAACCCCCTCGGTGCTCCCAGCTCACCCCCAAACCCTCCCCTCACCCCGGGGCGTCCCCACGCCGTACCGGTAGACGGTGCTGATGGTGGCGGGGAAATCCTCCTGCATCCCCAGGAGGAAGCGTTCCATCAGCCGGTGGATGCTGGGCTTCTCCCGGCGCTGGGGGAGCAGGTGGAGAGGGCAGTGAGGGGGGTCCCATCCCCACCCCGGGGGACGCGGAGCTGCCGGGGGAGAGGGGCCACCCTCACCTTGGTGACGAGGGGCGGCGCGACGACGGTGGGGACGTCGAAGAAGTGGTTGTAGAAGGCGATCTCCTTGGCCGCGTACTCCCGCATGGGCCGCACCACCAGCACGTCCCCGTGGCGATCGTCCACGAAGCCCTGCGGGTACCGAGGGACTCGTCGCGCCGCGGACGACCCCCGACGGCGGCGTCGCGCCACCCCCNCGCCGCCGTCCCCGGCCCCGCCTCCGTCCTGCCGCTGCTGCTGGATGAAGCCCTCCACGGCCTCCTTGTAGGAGGTGCTGGGCTCGCCGGACCTCCCCGGCCCCGGCCGCAGGATGGATGCGGGCAGCTCCAGCGCCTGGGGGGCAGAGATGGGTACCAGGCTGGGGCTGGCCAGGGGTGTCCCCCCACCGCAGCGTGTCCCCCTCCTCGCCCCCGTACCTGCTCCAGGTGGGTTAGGTGGTAGGGGAAGCCGGTTGCTTGCAGCAGGCTCTCCATGCGGGCCAGGCTCTGCTCCCGCTGGGCCGGGCTCTGCCCGCGCACCGCACCCTCTGCAAGGTGCCACCACCGCTGCCGTGAGCTGCAGGCACCCACCTCAGCACCAGGGAGAGAGGGGGGGGACACCCCAGGGTGCCAGGGTGGGCTTGGCACCAGCCCCCAGCCCTGGCACAGTGCAGAGGGGCAGGGAACGGGGCAGGGAAAGGAGCAGGGAATGGGGCAGCAGGACCAAGCCTCACCATCAATGTAGACGAGGCCGGGGATGAAGCGAAGCCTCTTGGCCGTCTCCCTGCTGAGCCCCTGGCAGAGCCGCAGAGTGAAGGGGGTGGCTGAGCCGCGTCCCCCCACCCAGCTCCCCCCTGTGTCCCCTCTATTCTCACCTCCTGGACCTGCCGGAGCATGGCGCTGGAGGATGGGCCCCCCGACAGCGCCAGCAGCACCTGCGGGGACGTGAGGGATGGTCACCAGCGCCGCTGCCACCACCAGGTACCCCCCCAAGGCGTGTCCCCCCCTCCCCGGTACCTTTTCTCCCGGGAAGATGACGCGGTTCTTGCCCAGCATCGCGCGGAACTTGTGCACGAAGTACTCGCGGAAGCAGCCGCTGCGGGGACGCAGGGACACGGCCCTGAGCTCTAGCGTGTCCTGTGGCCCCAAGTCCCTGAGCCCCCTCATCTCCAGCACTTAATGTCCCTGAGAACCAACATCCCCAAGCCCTGATATCCCCAAGATCCAGTGTCCCCAAGACCCAAGATCCAGTGTCCCCAAGACCCAAGATCCCCCCGCATGGCGGTGCCCATCCCATCCCAGTCCCGGGCGGGTCCCTCACCGGCAGAAGGCGTCCCCGACGCGGATGACGAGGGCGGCATCGCTCTGCTCGCACTTCATGCAGGGCCGCGGGCGGCTGCGGGGTTGGGGGGGACACGGCCGGTCACCAGCAGCCCCGGGGGGCACCGGGCACCGACCCACCCCGGGATAGCACCGGTGTCGGGGAGCCTCATCCCAGTTCCCAGAGCGGCAACTGGATATAACTGGGGGGTACCAGAGCGAGCACTGGGAGATACTGGGGAATTCTCAGGGGGGGATACTGGGGGTGGGTATTGGAGGTGGTACTGGGGGTGCTGAGAATAGTACTGGGGGATACTGGGGATGGTGTTGGGGGGACAGTACTGGGGGCAGCACCAGAGGCAGCCCCAGCAGGTACTGGGGGGATACCGGGGAGAGCACTGGGGGGTACCGGGGACACTATCAGGGAATACCAGGGACGCTACTGGGGTAGCACTGGGACGGTACCGGGGACAATACCAGAGGGTACTGGGGAAAGCAACGAGGGGTTACCGAGGACACTACTGGGGAGTACTGGGACAGCACTGGGGAGTACTGGGGTCAGCACCGCGGGGTACCGGGGAGGTACCGAGGACAGCACCGGGNCACTGGGGGGTACCGGGGACGCTATCAGGGAATACCAGGGACGCTACTGGGGTAGCACTGGGACGGTACCGGGGACAATACCAGAGGGTACTGGGGAAAGCAACGAGGGGTTACCGAGGACACTACTGGGGAGTACTGGGACAGCACTGGGGAGTACTGGGGTCAGCACCGCGGGGTACCGGGGAGGTACCGAGGACAGCACCGGGGGTTACGGGGGACACTACCGAGGAGGTACCGGGGACAGCACCAGGGGGATACTGAGCACACTGCCGGAGGGTACCGGGC
>WEIS01080946.1:0-13414 GCA_013389965.1 Todus mexicanus
AACTGCTGCTAGAGATAGCAGGATAAGCTGTTGTAATCCTAGGTCTGGAAGCAGGGATACCACATCTTTGAAACTGCTGTAGGCAGTAACCAGGAGACCTTTCCCCCCGCCCCTTCCCCACTCTTTAAACCTGTTTCCAGCCCATTGGAGTGGCAAATACATGCAGTGATACCATGGCCAGTTTCTGCCACCAAACAGATGGTGACTGCTGGAAGCCAGCAACACAAATCCTAGTCACTGAAACTTTATTGGGAGCACCCACCAGTGTGAATAAGTGTCTGTAGATGGACTAATTAAAAGTACTCTTTTCATTAGTTAGGACCATCTGTTAGGCCACAGACCTGGTAGAATTGCATACAGGTGGACATTTCTAGGTGGGAATCAGCAAAAGAGCTTCTCATTGCTTGTAAAGCTATTGTGTCCAAAGAACACCCTAATGAGGTTTCACACAGCATGTTCCTTTGGTCTGTGTCCACAAAGATTTTTATCCCTCTCTCTCCACTTCACCTGGATTCATACTGACTGGTGTTGAGCACCAAACTCTAAAGCAGCTTAGTCTTCCTAGCCAAACATACCAAATATTTCTGGATGTGTCACAAGTTGCTGTAACTTCCCATAATTATCCTGGTGTTTGCATGCAACAGCAAGAGGGAAAGAAAAAAAAATATTTATTTTCCCCAAAAATTACAAAAGATCAGCTTGCAAAAAGCTCAAGAAAAGCCTGCAAGAAGGAATGTGGAATCCATGATAATGAGCTTTGGGGCAGAGAGGGTAGCAGTACAAAACACTTCCAAGTTTTGCTTGAAAACAAATCCTTCACATAGTACAAAGTAATTCATGTAAGACAGCATTAAAGCCCTTTACACTCTGATTCAACTTTCCTTTATAACCCATGTACACATGACAGACCCAATGCAATGGCCCAGGTTTACAGTTTTACACTTATACTTGTTTGTTGCTCACCCTCAGCCCAGGACACACAACACACCTCAGTGCTCACATGTGGTCTTATATTCAAAGTCATTGGTAGCAGATCTCCTCCTGAGATCCATGGCTTCTAACTGCTCTGGGCTTTAAATAAATCAAGTCGGCTTACCTCTGTGAAGCAAAAAGATTATATGCAAGCACTCAGTAGTCACAGCTGTGAATCACTCCTGGCAATTGCTCACATGGCACAAGGTACACTATTATTTGATATTTGCTTTTCTGAGGCACCTGTAATGTTCAGAAGAGCCAAAAGCTGTAGAGAAAAAAGATTAAATACCCCAGTCTAAACATGTTAATACAGGTACTGGTCACTGCAGTTCTCTGTACTGTTTATCATACATGATACCAAGACTTCTGGGGATGAGAGCTGGACAGACAAGACTTTATTGCCAAAATAAGATAAAGGTCTGAAAGGAAAAATTAAGAAAAGTCATTTCTTGCTTTAGTATACCACAAAAGGTCAGCAACAGTTTATTTTCCCCCTCCTTATACATCACTTTTAGACAGCCAAAGAGTTAAGGCAACACAGACATCCAGGAAGCTAGCGAGCCAACACACAAAGAGCTTTAAAAGAACACCAGAAAGGCCAATATGCTCCTATTTGCAATATTTTGTGACCCTAGCCTAATCATCATGTTTTATTATTTCCTCATTTTATAGTTCTGCTCTTTCAAGAGAGCCAGCAGCCAACATTTCTTCTTCACTGGCCAAAGGAGCAGCCAAGTGTCTGCTTCACAGCCAGTATCAGTTACTGAGCCATAAGCAGCTAATAGAAGGTTGTGAATGTACAAGGTAGCAGCTGATGCCCATATACTGGAAAATTAGACTTGAGTTTTAGGCACCTAAGGATTCTTTTTTGTATAGACTTCATTCATTCTGTGAGGTGATTTGAAATTATTTGATCAAATTTGGGTTTAAATTAGAGCAGTCGGTGGAACTATACTGATTTATGCCAGCTGAGGAACTGACTATATTTTAATACTACATTCTCTTGGTTTTGTGCAGGAATAAACAGGCAAGAATTCAAGACCAGAGAAAGTAAAACATCACTGTGTAATTTCAAGGCCAAATAAAAACATGTGTGCTGAAATCAGAAACCTCTAATTTAAAAATCCCTGTCAAATGAGAGATGAATTTCCCGATGTGGGAGTCTAGAGATTTCAGTAGAAGGCCTTTAAGACCTAGCAAGAAGAGTCACTTATGTCTATAGCTAGTTAAAAGCATTCATGTAGTGTATCCATTTACAACTCTGTAAAGAGCAGTCAACTCTTGAATTCCTTCAGATGATAACTCTACAAGGAGCCAAATCATTTATAACTAAGCTTTATAAAATGGTAAGGGTTCACGTCCATTACCTGAGAACAGTATATCGTTTCACAGAAATGAAGTTCCTTTACAAGGCTTTCAGTCCTAGCACTGACTTCCGGTCTTCTTCTAGTAACACTTCTTGAACATAACTGTTGTGCTTAGGGGAAAACAATGCTTAAAACCTATCTGAGTCCATCCTATCTGAATTTATAGTAAGACTAATGCCTAGAGATACCACTTTAGAGACCATCCCACCCCGGAGCTTACAGCCTCCTGAAAGGATTCAGCCTGAACTTGTTATGAACAGATTTGCAGTTGAACATGATTACTGCAGAAAGAGGTACACACGGTCGAGCTCCTGTCTTATGGAGAAACCAGTTATAACTTGAGTATGCCAAATGATGTTTCCAGAAGAGGTATAGACTGAAAGATCTCAATGAAGTTCATGCTCATTCTTTGACTTCTAAGGATAAGGACAAGTAGCCCCTCAAAAAGAAAGCCATTCACAAGTATGTCTTACACAGAGATAAATTAAATTAACATTTGCAAGAAAAAAGCAAGCATCCCAAACAAACTGGTTTTGTAATACCAATCTCCCCTTATGTATCCAAATCAAATGGAGCCTGATCCATAAGCCATGCAGAAATTCTAAATGAGAACAGTGAAGTAGCAAAAAAATAAAAAAGGGATTTCAAACTTGTTCTAGAAGAACATGAGGCAGATTTCAGAGAACTTGAAGCAATTAAGATGTATGTGAAGCAGGAAGTAAGATGTTTCTGCAAACAAAAATTTAGTCCATTGGTTTAATAGCATATTCTTAGTTATGCAAACATACAATTAACCTTATAGTGCACCTAGAATTCCATGATAGCCTAAATACAGGGAAAGAATAACAACAAGGTAAGATCTCCCCTTAAACAGAAATTCTTTTTCCGGCACACATCAGAAATGCCAGTCAACAAACCTGAGTGGCAAGTTTGTATTCCAATGCCTTGCTTACAAAGGGTTGTTTTCTGACAAATACCAAAGAAAACTTCTGCCTAAGCTGATGCCCAGGGTGCTATAAAGTATTTTAAACTCTGATCTGACATTGAAAATAAAAACAATAATCATAAGTTTACCTTTACTCAGTGCACTGCCTTCTGAGGATACTTCCTTAGACAGACAATTTGGCATTTTCTCCAAATGGAGTAGCAGCTTCATCTTTGAACTCACCAAGGAATACGAAGAGGACCCATCAAGCTGCAGAGTTAGTTTCTCCTCACTTGTCATTAGGGTTTCAGAAAGGAAACATTACACAAGAAAAGTAGTTGATCTTCCTCATCTGCACCTCTGAACAGAATTACTATAAATTTAGGGGATGCCTTTGGGAATAGCACACTTAGGGGCTTATTTGTGTTTTAATGGCTTTCTACTTCCCCGTTAAAATGCACCTTCATGCAGAAACATGTATTTTTATCAGTCTCTGACTGCAACAAGCATGGGAAGCTCTTGTGTAGCAGCAACTAGTACAATTTCAAGCAGTCATCTAAATTTGCCAACCCCAGCCCGAAATGGAAATGTTATAGCTCTTCAGTTATTCTAGTAAAGATAAAAACAGCATGATACTGAAGGTCTAGGTTTTCTACCTTTTTGACATACTCCCAAAAATTATTAAAATAAAACCTGACTATAGAGTGAAATATTTACAGACATTCCTTCACTTCTGTGAAAAGCAAGTGGCAATGCTCTTTTCCTAATACACCAGCACAAAGTTTCTGCAAAATTAAAGTTAAACCTTTTGCTTTGAGTCCTAGCATCATCAGCTTTACCCTTAACCCATGAGCAACCCAAGTCACTGAGATTGCACAGCTCAAAATATAGATTAAAATCTAAACTAGAAGTTACTAAGATCACATTTTGTGTGTCCTGGTTTGGGTTAGAACCAAACAACTGGTTAGTGATTTTTGCTTTTTAGCTAAGTCTCTTCTTCTTAACTGCACCATCTGAATGTTAGCACCATGTTTTGCAGACAGTGTCTGCTTCTAGCAGTGATAACACTCCATGTTTATAGTTAGTACCAAGGATTGGTATGCGAACCAAGGTCACTGCTAGATAGATCTTGTGTACCACACTGGGGGGTGCAGAAAGTAAGGGCTGCACCTGCAGAGAGGAGCAGACAGGACAGGTGACCTTAAATTGGCCAATGAGGTATTCCATCCCATATACATTGTATTTGGTATAAAGCTGAGGGGTCGCGAGGGTCTCGGCCCATTTTGCCCCTTTTTGCTTTTCTTCTGTCTCTCTCAGATCAAGCTGCTCTCTCACCTCTGGGACTCTTCCTCAATCGGTTTGGCCTCGGCAGCTTAGCTTTGCCTTGAGGCCTCCTGCCCCAACCTTGGCCTTCGGCTTCGGCCTTGGCTTTACCCCAGGTTCTGGCCTGTGGCCGGCAACACCAGTCTGGGCTGCATCCCTGAATCCAGCTCCCAGTTCCTGTCTGCCACGAGGCCCTGCCTGAGACTGCTCCACAGCATCAGTGGTGATGGTGATGTATTTACCATTGGAGGGAGGGGAGCTGGGTTCAATACTGGCTTTGTACATATTTGTAAGTATTTACTTTTTCATTATTATTGTTGTTATTATTTTCATTTTTCAGTAAAGCTGTTCTAGTTTCCTTTGCTAATCGATAAGTTCCTCCTTTATTTCCTTTCTTTTTTGGGTGGGGAGGGGGAGAGAGTGTTTTGTTGCAAATTTGAGGGTGCCCGGACCCCAAACCATGACATTATGTTATGCTTTTAACTAGTCTCCTTGTTCCTCACATTTACATTTCCTTCTCATTTTTTTAGTCAAAAAGCAGACCTCTTAACTGTTCATTCATAACCAGTGCTGGGTATGTACAACCAGTAGTGGGCTAACTTTACTTCTACAGGCTGAACATTCAAATGTTTGAGACATTTAAAATCTCCACTAGCCCAAAGATCAAGAAACACAATTCCATTTTTCAACTCTCAAGTCTTTGAGTACAAGTAGCATTTTAGGTTGATCATGTGCAAAGATCATAAATGTGCACATAAAACACAAAAGCAGAAGAGTCAGGGATTAAGGTGTACAGCTAAATTGCAGCAACAGACTGACCATTTTAGAATAGATGCTAAATAGGAATGCGAAATATTTAGACTAACTAATCATGCATAAGCAGCCCAACTTGTCATCTCAACCCAACTGAAAGCCTGGCAGTAGAGAAGGGGGCCTGGGAACAGGCATAATTCACATATTGGCTAATGCAGGTTGTAATAGCATCCTGAAACTACTGGCAACAGCAGAAGCACAACAAAACAACCAAGACCGCTCAGCTAAATATGCCATTACAATGCATGCACAGTTGTTTTATTATATGCAGGCCAGTAGATTAGTACTCATCACCTAACAACATATAATTAGGTTCACTTCAAAAGCAGTTACAGACAGGCAATGTGGATGGCCATAGAAACTACACAAGCAATGAAAAGCTACACGCATGGGAAAACTGGACAAACCTTGCCCTCTGACAGATGACGTGCACAGATAAAGACAGACTGATATTTTCCCTCACCACATGTCAGGGGATAAAAAGGTGTTATAAAATCTTCCATTTTGTGATTACACGCAGCCATAAATGCCAGCTTGTTTTAATTAAAAGAATGGAACATCAGCATTTAACAAGACTTAGAAAAACTGCTTGTGAGAGAACTTCCATTTATCCATCTGTAAAATGCCACTTATAGCAATGTACATTCCCCTACGCTACATGCAAAGCTCATGTTTGTCAGCACTGCTGTTTGGGGCTCCTGGTATATTTTGTAAGTTCCACACAAATTAAAATAACGAGTGAGATAATACAATGCCTTCCTCTGTTGCCCAGCCATGGACTGATTGCACTCTATTTGCTTCCATGGTGCTGCCATTACTGCCTCTGAGCAATTTTGCCTAAAACGCTTCTGCTCTAGAGTAGAATAAAAAATAAATTTTCTCATGTCTTAAGGAGGCTGCTGCTAGCCACCAGCCCAGCTGTAAATATTTGTTGTGCATTAAATAATATCACTGACCATCATTTCCTACTGTAATGATCTTCATTACATGAGCCTGTTTTCAGGCCTTCTTCAGTCCACCATTCCCTTTAGCTCAGATTTCATACACTTTTTCTGTTGCTTTTTCTCTCTCCAAATAAAGGTATTTAGATATTTGAAAACACAATTTTAAGGTACAATTTCGTGCTCACACTATTCAAAAGCAACTTCAATATAAGTAATAGAAGTAGACATTAGACCACATGAAGTAGTTAATTATTTTGAATCTTTACCCAAAAAGTCAAAATAGACAGTCTTCACAAATTAACTGTAAACCAGGTCTTCTGTAGCTGGTACAATAAGTACAGTGTCATCCACCTTTAAACAAAAAGACCTTTTGAATCATGTTTTCAACAATCAGGAAGCTGTTAGATATGCCATCATTGTTCACATGATTTTGGAAATGTTTTTAAAGTGGTTGAACCACTTTTTCAAACTTCTTACCAAAAAGCTAAACCAAGAATCTAAGGTACTGGCTTGAAATAAGGCAACAGGGCTTTATGATTAACATCAGATATTAAGATTCAAGATGAAAGCTGAAAAGGTGTAAACATCAGTGCTTATTCATAAGAGCAAGAGAGTTGCCTCCACTGAAAACATGGCCCATGTTACCATTTCTGCGGTCGACAAATAACATACTTTCATTAGATTCTCTGAAGATGCGATTAGGGGCAAATCTTCAAATATTAACTCCCACTCTACCCTTCATTTCAGGCAATTCACCCAGGCGGATACAAGTAGAAAGCAGGGTAACAAAATACCCAAACCTAGCCAGCAGCCAGCAAGTGGCACATCAACATTAACCAAGGGAGCAAAGTCTTGGGTTTTGCCTAACCTCAACCCATACACAATTGAGATTTAACCATGACAGCATAATTGTTTCAGGGATCTCTAAGCCCTTAACCTTAGTGCTTATGGCAATGAGTTCTGCAAATTAACAGCAGGAGTGAGGTAAATCAATTACCTACCACATACAGTTAAGTCTTGCTTATGTGTACATAAATATGTGCATATATATACAGAAATACATTGGCACAGCCTCCATCATAAGCCACAAATTACCGAGAACTCGGTGCAATGAAAAGAGGGTAGCTGTGGTGCTGTAACACATTATAGCTGCCCCAAGATTCCTGTAGCATATCAGCCTGTAATAACACCCTAAGACCATGACATCCCAGGCTGGACGCATTGCTACAAAACACATATCACCTTTCCGTCCATAAGCACTCCCTTTGGTTCCTGAGATTGAACTGCTTCCCTGCAGAGCCCAGAGGGCAGGTGCAGTTATACTCACTGACTTAAACACCTGCTGAGCTCGTATGTCTTCATTACATTTTTTTAAATGTAAAAACAAGAACTAGGAAATTTAAAAGCACATATGCATCTGAATAATGTTAAAAACTTAAACACTAAAGCCACAGCAGGCAGGAAATTACGAACGAAGACTGCTACTTAGTTCTTTCTGCAACTCACATCAGCAGCAGCACTCCTTCCTGTCCTTCACTCTAAATCAGATGCATGATTATTTAAATGCATTTATTTAATTCAGCTGTGCACTGCTCCTTCCTCTTGCAAAACAAAAAAAACCCCACAACACATAGTGATCAAAGACTTTAAAAGATCAGCAGTAAGAAGGACACATTTATTTTATTCTCCCTTCTCTCTACCCCTTCTAGGATAAATTGTAGAGGTTTACTGAGAACCAAAGGGAACTGGGACTCTCCAGTTGGTTCTGACCCTTTAATTAGAGCAGTAGAGTAGAAATAAACCCTGCCTTCTACCTTTATGACCTTTGATTTCTGACACTGCAAGACACTCTGAAGAAACATTTTAATAAAAAAATTCTTCACCTGAGACAGGAGGAAAGAGTCTCATCTTCCCCTTCTGGAACAGTATTTTTTTTAGGAGGTCAGAATATGGCACATTTCTATTTGATAAACAATTACTGTCCCTTTCAACTGAAATAGTTGTTGGGTACTTCATATTACACCACCACTTTAATTAGTAGGGGTGTCTTCTAGGTCTGAAAGAAAGTTCTTCCTGAACGTTGCTGTGACAGATGTGTTAAATGTAGTGAGCAAGTGATTCTCATTTTCATAATATTAAAAAATTCAGACAAAAGCTCAAATTGATTCAAAACAAACTATCCCATAATATTAGAAGTAGAACAAGTTAAAAAACATCTTAGGCTAGCAGTGATAATGCTCCATGTTTATAGTTAGTACCAAGGATTGGTATGTGAACCAAGGTCATTGATAGGCTGTGTATCACACTGCGGGGTGCAGAAAAGGCTGTACCTTCAGGGAGGAGCGACCAGGACAGGTGACCCTAAATTAGCCAACAAGATATTCCATATCCATATACGTCATATTCAGTATAAAGCTGAGGGATCACGAGGGTCTCGGCTTTCTTGCCCCTTCTCTCTTGGCCTTTTCGCCATTTTGGTTTTCCCTAAGATCAAGCTGTTCTCTCAGCTTCAGGACTCTTCCTCGCTCGGTTTGGCCTTGGCAGCTTCAGCTTTGCCCTGAGGCCTCCGGCCCCTGTCTCAGCCCTCGGCTCAGGCCTTGGCTGGGCCCCAGGTTCTGGGCCGCATCCCTGAATCCAGCTCCCGGTTCCCGTCTGCTGCTGGGCCCTTCCACAGAATCAGTGGGGATGGGGATGGATTTACCATCGGGGGGGTTGGGTTCGATACTGGTTTTGTACATATTTGTGTATATTTATCTTTTATTATTACTGTTATTACTATTTTCATGTTTTAGTAAAGCTGTCCTAGTTTCCTTTCCTAATCAATAAGTCTCTCTCCTTTATTTCCTTTCTTCTCTTTTTGGAGGGGGAGGGGAAGAGAACATTGTGTTGCAGATTTGGGGGTGCCCTGACCCCAAACCATGACATCTACTTAATTTGGATGTAATCCTGTAAAGCTTGTTATTTTTGTTAATTTTTAAACTGAAAACTTCAGTTTCTCTTCATTTCATCTCAGCCAGATTAAATCACTGATTATGATCCAAATTTGTGACAGTTAATTTGGTTGGATTTCCAGTAGATTTGATTGTTTTCAAAAGCAGATCAGTCCACTTAATACAGCTCTTCATAAAGACTTGTTTGCAGACTCTGTGTCAACCTGCATGTACAATTATAGGCTTCTGTTCTTTTAACATGAAATGCCTCAATCAGAACAACGAAAACTTTGAGACAGATCCTCAAGCTAGTATAAACTTTTGACTGGTAGATTTATGCTATATAGAATCTGGTGCTTCATTTCAGCAGCAGGCACTGCTGTTATGATTAGTTCAGAAAACATTCTGTAGAAGAGTATACAACACTGGTTAAAAAAAAGAAGAAAAACAGCTATAATTATCTGGTAGTTCTTCCAAGCGTCCTAATACAACTCATTTTCATCAGTAAATGTGTTGTACTTACATGTTCCTTCACTCCCACCCCAACTTGGATCAGATAATAATTTGGTCCCATAATTTTATTCTTCCCTCTTTTCCTCCATGCAAATCCTGACGTGTGACACATTGAGAGTCTAATTTTAAGAGGCTTGAAAACTGTTTGGGCACCTTTATTGGCAATATACAGGAGAAATAACAGTAAAGCTTCACTTCTCAGACCCATCCATGAAAAGGCATTTTTTTAATGACAGTCCTTCATTCCTTTCAGCAATACAAAAAAGCCTCCCTGAAGAGCTTCCTGCTATTCTGCAGTGTGTCTGAAAAGAAGGGGAATTGCAGTTAACCATGCCTCTCAGGCTCCATTGTTACCAGCATGCAAGTTCTTTTTTTTTTTTTTTTTGCCTATTTTCCCCTCATCTTTTCCCATTTATATTTTCTCAGGCATGAATTTCTTGCTTTTTGAAAATGAAGACCTACCTGCCTCATGAGAAGATTTTCAGAGGTAGAAAAATATTCAGAGAAAATTCTTCTCAAGTTTTACATATGTTAGTGCAACCTCAAGACACAATGGGTTCACTTTTCTCTTGTACACCTTCATTTTACAATAGACAGAGCCAGAGTATGGGAGTAAGGCTGCCTGTAATTCCCTTCCCTACTGCTAGCTCCCCATGAAGCCTCAAGACACAAAGAGAAACACCATGTCCTCCCAAAGTGCCAGAAACCTTGGGGTTTGTTGTTAACAACCATTCCCTGTCCACTCTCAAATGCTAAAACGAAGAGGGATTAAAAAAAAAAACCGCAGGTAAATCCCACTGGTTTTAGTTAAAACTTAGGATTGAACCCCCATTATAACTTTTGAAGACATCTTAATTATTCCCACTTACATATCACAGATGTGTTGACAATGCTTTTATATGAAACAGTAAAGTAAAACAAGGCAAATCCTTTAACTTGTCTACAGATAAATTGAAATCCAGGTATAATGGGATTTAATATAGATTATCTTTGCTCTTCTTCCAATATCACAACTCACTTGAATTACTGGCTGCTGCAAAGTAACTCCATAGCCACAAATGTTCAAAAAAATGAATGATGGGTGCCAAAAAAATTCTCCTCTAAAAAACGAAATGCTTCTGTAGTCTGAATGACCAATTTCTCTGCAAGTCCAAAACAGAAGTAATCTAGATGTACTTTGTAGCTAACATCTGACGTATACTATACTTTCACCTTGGTGAAAATGCAAGATCAAAAGAGCATAGCCAAGGGGTATAATTTTCTCCTCCTTTGTCACATCCCAAAATGTTAAGTACACGTTCTCTACCAGCAATCCTTACACAAAAGGATAAAACGAACAGCAGTGAACTTCAGTCTATTAAATGTCACCCCAAAATAGGTAATTACCACATGAACATTAAACTGATGCACTCCTCTCCTTACGAGGTTCCTTTTTACTAGCTGAAGATACTACCAAATCTTAATTGGTATGGAAATGAAATCTCTTGGAGCTGCAATTCAAAGACCTCCAAAACTTCACCTACCAGCTTATTCTAAACAGCATTGATAAAATTAGACCAAAATACACCTTAAAAATAATCACTGAGCTCATGTACATAGAGCACGTGTTACAATCAGAATTGCAGGCAGAACTTCGAATTCATGTCTATGCATATAATCTACATGGATCACTTCTCAGCCAGTAATTGCTGGTCTGTTCCTCTATGGAAAGGTTTACTGCACCTCCATCTGTGTCCTTAACCATGAGCTTCGTGAAAAATAGATACATGAGCATTGGTATGTTGTAGATTATAGGAAAAACAGGATAGCAGCAGCAGGCATCAGCTAAGCAGTTCAGATCAAAAGCTACAGACAGCTTAGACTGCCCATGAATCTAGCACTTCGTTCATCCACTGAGGGGAAGAAAGAAAAGTCATGCATTTCAAGTTCTTTAGAAGATTTATCGCTAACATTCAGAGCTATGTGGAGACAATCTGATTCAGCTTCACTCTGAAGAAATACTTAACAGAGAAGAATCTCTTTTCTATGATAGTTCCTTCATCAGCTCTTTCCTCAAATACAGGAAAAGGGAGAGAAATCCCCCGAGGAGTTGACAGGCAGTCATGAGCAAAGTCTTAAAACCACATATCAAAGGAGAAGGAACGGAAAACACTCCAGTCCAGACAGGCCAAAGCACGAAGGCACGGTACGTCACATTTTAATTCAGGACATCCTAGTCAGTTTTGTTCCTGTATGAACTGACACAAAGCTCATTTTTCTGCTTATATACTACTTAAAGTAGAGGGTACATATAAAAATGCACTGACGCTGAGAGGCTGAACAAACCCTGGCATGTTTGAGAGGATGAACTACATTAACTTTCAAATACTCACCTACACTCTTCCAAAAGTAAAGCAGCTGATGTTTATCATGTATTAAGGATTATTTTTTTTCTAAAGGTTTTGAATTTGAGAAGTTACCTGAAAAAGAAGCAAATGTCTGAAAAGTCATGTATACATATAAATGCCCTGTGATTTTAAGGTCATGACATATTGTTGATCAGTCAATGTAATCACATCAACATGGAGAAGTAACATCTGGAAATATGCTACCATCTATCATATTTCTACTCAAATTGGAGAGCTATTTTCTCCATTTCTGTGAAAAGACAGGTTTCATCCACAGTCTGCATCAGCAGACCCAGTCCAGCTGGCACTGCTAAGCTCACACAGGTTGATGGTCTAAGTCACCAACTCTGACAGAAGTTTCTGTCCCTGCTCTACAGACTTGCTTTCTGCCAGAGCAGCAGGGAAAGAAACAGGGCATCGGACTGCTTGTAAGGGTTTTATTTTTTTATTCTTCAGTATTCATCACCTAGGCGTTTATTTGTTGGGACAATCACTGTCATCTTCATGCTAAATTGACAGAAAACCAGGATTGCTGGTTTATACGCACAGTAGAAAGATTGAAAAGCAGCACAACATACAATTCAACAGCAGTGCATAACTTCTGCACCCAAAACTTTATGGGATCATCTCATCTTACCTCCCTTCCCAGCTGCCACAGTCCTCCCCTCTCCAAGCTCTCTGTAAACTCTTGGGCCCCTACTCCCTTCCATCTGCTCCAGCCTGTGTGAAGCTTGGAAGTCAACCCTGGATCACAGATCTCACAAACACCAGTTCCATATAGACTAAGCTTTACAGCTGCTCTTCTGGATCTAAGCAACAGCTCACAGACTGATTCATCTGAGAACACCTTGCCAACTCCTGCACTTGATTCTGCCTGAGGAGAGCAGCAGCAGCAATAAAATAGGTCATGACTGTCACTGTTCAGCACGCACATTTTACATGCTGAAATAGCATTTGCAAGAGTTAGCACAGATAGAAAAAAATTCCTTGCTCCAGGATGCTGGCAAGGAAAGTTATTCCCTCTACTAGCATGTTGGCAAGGAAAATTCTCTCTTTTTTCTTTTTTTCCTCTTTCTTGCCACTATTACACCAGGGTTTTCAGACTGGAATTTTTCCTTGCATCAGGACGCTGGCCAATCTAACAGCTCACAAGCATCCTAAAGCTGACATTTTTCATTTGTCTAACAGTAGCACTGTTAAGTGTTTCAACACCTGCTTCATTAACTGAGTTAGACAT
>WEIS01080958.1:0-11574 GCA_013389965.1 Todus mexicanus
AAAAAAAAAAAAAAAGGGATTTGCATTTTGTGCAGCTTTTTTTTTTATCCAGGGCCGCTTTCTCCCCACGGATGGTGCAAGATCCTCCTTCTCCTCAAGCGGCAGGAGCCATCTGGAGAAGCCTTCTGCTGCCTTTCACCCCCAAACACTGTTTACATCTCAAATTTTCGTCTCCAAACAGATATTTTTTAATTTCTGGGGGGGGGCGGGGGTGTGTTTATTTTTACCCTTGAGGAAAAAAAGGGTTCCCTGGAGGATGCCCCGCTGGGGCCGAGCGGCGTTGCTCGCCCTCCACTGCAGGTACAGCCGAGGTTGGGGGGAGGACTCCGAGCGGAAAGGCCCCTCTGGGGTCTCCCCTCACCCTTCGCCGCTTTCCCACTCGGCCGAGAGGCGGTGTGAGGAGGGCGGGTGGGCCCTCGGCTGCCAGATAGTGATCCACAGGGGGGGCGGAGCGCAGGTGTCCCTTCCTGCCAGATAGTGACCGCCCCTCGGCCCGCCCCGCCCCGCCCCGGCCGCGCTGGGGCTCTGGGGCTCCCGCCGCCGCCGAGAGGGATGGACTGAGGGAGGCACAAAGGCGCGGGCCCGCCGAGGTAACGCGGCGGGAGGAGGAGGAATGAGGGATTGGGGGGGGCGGATTCTGCCTTCCAGCCGCTGCCGGGGGGAAGGGGCAAGGGGCGGCTGGAGGCCTGTGGCGCTCCCCAGGCTGAGCTGAGGGGGCGGCGGTGCGGAGCCCTCCGGCCGGGGGAGATGCTGCAGCGCCGCGGCTCTGCCTGCGCAGCGCCCGGCTGCGGGGGGACGGATAAACCCTGGGCAGGCGTTGTTGTGGCGTATGGGCTGCCCTCCGGGATCCCTGCGAGCCGCGCTGAAAATGTCTTTGTAAATATAGAAAGGTGTTCTTTCGGGGTTTTGGTAATGTTTAATCCCCTCACGGCTCGGAGCGCCTTGGGAGCTGCGGTGTTCCGAGCCCGGGGTTGCGATGTGCTCGCTGCTGGAGGCGGCGATGCGAACCTGCCGCCCCGGGCTTGGGAACACCTCGGGGATTCTGCTCCCCTTCGTGTTTCTGTCAGCCAGGACCACAGTCACCATTAGCTGCCTTCAAACTCCAGGCTCCAGAAATGAGGGTCGGGGTGGGCCTCTCGGGAGTTTGGTCTTGGGGGTTTGCTTTCACCCCCCTCCAGACGGTATTCGTCTCACGTTAAAAAGCTTATTTAGGAATTCGGAGAGGATTCGTCCACCCGTGTTCGTGCCGGACTTGGGGGAAGGAAGGGTCTGCATGGCTAAACGATGGGGTTTTGGCAAGGAGAACTTGGGCTGGCTGTGTAAGGAGGGTAGAGCTCTGGGGCTCTGCTTTGAGAGCTCCAAGTGTCGCAGCTGACCGTGACCATGGGTTGCTTCTGGTTCCGTCTTCTCAGCATCGTCATGGTACAGGCAGGTTGAGGCTGAATCCGCTGGTTTTCATCTGTGAGCCCTGGGCTTGTGGCTGGAGGGTAGTGATGTGCTACTAGCAAGAAGAGGAAAAATGCGTATGATTATGGCTAACCCGTGTGGTGCCCCTGTGTGGAGGAGGGAAGTTTTAAAACAAATACATAAAAATCAGTTCGTATCTGGTCAAAAAATAATTGGCCGAGAGTTATAAAAGCATGAATGTATGAAATTGCTGAGTTACTAATTGTGTGAGAGAAGCAAAATAAGCTTTGGTACCGCAGGAATGAAGGTGGTGAATGTGACCTTAGCCTTTAAAAAAGGGTTCTGGTTTACCTGGGGCAGCTTGGGGCTGTTTCACCTGCCTCCTAGTCCAGTTGTGGTGACTGGAATAAAGCAGAGGTGTGGCAGATGCATGGCTGTGGTGTGATCTGCTGGGAAGGAACAGTGGTGGCTTCAGGGGGGAGTGGCATAAGCCAGCGCAGTTCTGCTCGTGGCTGGTTTGGCAGCAGATCTGAGGTGAAAGGCTTCTCTTTGCCTCCCTGCCAGGGTTTGCCAGCATGTCTCTTGTACCAAGGAGTTCTGTGGTTTGCACACCCCGTCATGTAAGTGGTCTGTCTGGAAACAGTGTGTGAGCTCCTGGTTTGAGCCTCCTTAGTGGTACCCAGCACTTGCAGGGAAAGGAGATGTGAGCTCTGGGAACACCGTGGGCTCTTTCGCTGCTGCTGGATGAGCTTCGAAATGCTGCTTTGGGTAAGCAGTGCATATGCTTCTCAGTGAAACAAAATAATCGTGTGATTAATAGCAGATACCAGTTTTAACCTGAGAAATTTTCATGTTAACACTGTTAGTAATACTTGCACTATTTTTCAGAAGACATTATTATTTGGGTTTAGCTTTTGCCAGGAGAATGTGAAGCCCTAAGCAGGGAGAAGGGGTGTGCTATTTAGGGGCTGAGTGTTTAACGACCGAGGTTAGTGCATGATGATGATGATTAAGGCCGTCCTTAATTCTTGACCAATAGATGGTGCGCTGCTATGCTTTAGGATATGTAGGGATTTAATGGTCTCTTGGTTAAATCAGTCATTATCCTCGACTCTTGCCTGAGGATTGAGGCAGCTGACGTTTTTATTTAAGGAAATACTGATTTTGGGGTGGTGCAGTTAGGCTGTCACGTACACCGTGATCAACGAATCCAAAGAGGAGGTCTGGGAGGTGCGCCTCATGCCAGAGACTTTGCATCGCTTGTAGAGTGGGTGGACTTGCAGGATCCGGGTGAATGGGACTGTTTCGCCGTCAGTCAGCGAGGTGAACTGCAGCTTCTCCGTCGACCCTTTGCTGGTATGAAACGAGCGCCGGTTGTTCCGCAGGGCTGGGCGAACTGAGCCGGGTTCAGCATAACTGTGCTGGAACTGTCCCTGTTGCATGTGATGGTAGAGGTGACATTGCACGCAGGGCTGCCTGCTTTTGTTCAGGCCAGCTAGTTACAGGCCAAATGACCTGGGGTAAGGCACCATTTGTCATGAAAATCAGCAGAAATCAGCATGCAAGAGCCGAAAAGTGAAAAATATTTTAGGAGAGGCCAGTGTTAGTTTGTTTCCTTTTTTAAGTGCAACATTTTACAGATCAAACCCTGGAATTAAAGAGGGCAGAAAGCTGCTAGTTTTTCCCCTGTTAAAATCATTGTTGCTAGTTGAAACCACAACAAATGTCCTTGCCATGCAGTGAGAGGTGTTGGAATGACAATGCTTTAAAAAAACAATTTTGAATTAGGATAATAACCTGTGTGACTTTGAGGTGATGTATAAAATTGCCTTTGCTGGCTATTTTAAACGGGCTTTAAAAAATTGTTTCTTTAAAAAATGGGCCGTAACTTCAGCAGCCATTGCACCCTCTGGCTATTATTTCCCTTCTAAGTCAATTTTGCATTTTTTTTTTTGTAGTGCTGCTGTTTCAAACCCCGAATTGGTCATTGTTTTGGTATTGACTTAAGAGAATGCAATCTATATTGTTTAATAACATTGCTTCCCGTTACATCACAGGCTTTTCTTCAAGCTGTGTTTTGAAATACTGGTTGTGGTATGAGAGATGATGGTGTGGCTTCTGCTAGGGTTCTCGAGGAGTAGTTGTCTTTTGTATAGCGTTTTTTGGCAGATGAAGAGAAATAAAAGCTGCTTGACCCTTAGGGAACATGCAGTAACTTAAACACACAATGACTAATGCTAGAGCTGTTCGCCACAGTCTATTCAGCTTCTTGTGTTAACTTTGAGTTACTTGGCGTATGGGGAAACACTGTTTCCTTTCCATATTCAGGATAACACTAGTCATTGTACATCAACACGAATGAGATTTTAAGGTATTTCTTTTAAAGATATACTAGGAAGCACACGACTGTTTTGTGAATAATTTGTGGTCTGCATTGTTAGTTAAGACAAAACAATTTTAGTAAATTTGGTTAGATGAGAAAGTGTCTTTAGTTACGGCATGTTCTTAATCTAGGCTACTACGAGGGATCGGTCTATGTGTGTGTTTGACTTCAAAATCATCAATAAACTGGAAAAAAGTTTATTAGTAAAATGTTGAGGGGTTTTTTCAAGTTCATTGTAAAGTTAGACAGTGAAAGAAGGTTTGGGAGCTTCAAACCTCAGTGTGAGGGTGATGGATCTTGGCTGATTTTTTTTCCCACCTGGATGTTTGCAGATAGGTAAATGTGATACAGGTACCTATTTATCTAGGACTGAGAGCATATTAGACATAGTCTGTGTCTTGTGGTAGTAATATCAATTCTCCTTGACAAGGATGCAGTCAGCTGTTACAAAGTGCCAATCAGGGAAATAATACCCTCCTTCATTATTCCAGCCTCTTAAACTGTTCTGTCTTGGCTAGGAAGAAACCTTTTGTGCCTTGTATTGTTTAAGGTGTTAAAGCCCTAGCGACATCAAAGCAGCCGGTAGTTTTCATGCAACTTCGCAGGTTGAGGTGAAGATCAGTACATTGCAAACTGGTGTGAGAGCTCCAGCTTGCTATGTAGATTTTCCACGATGTGTTTTCTTGACCTGCAGCAGCTAATGGCTGGTAAATCCCTTTTCCCTTGTGCAGTCAGAACCTCCTGAAGTTGCTTCCCCAGCTGAAGTATGTGGCAATCTCAAATACAGCGGAGTTGATGGCAGCCCTCTCCTGCTCCTACTGTCGCTGTGCTGCCCTGAACGAGTCCCTAGCACAGTGCTGGTGTTAATGGTAGCTGGCACTGCAGCCGGGAGCTGAACTCTGCTATGTTGGCCAAAGTGGGAGAGTAGTTGAATTGCTTTGAGAATATGTGCTGCTTGTCTGCATCTATAACTGTAAGAATTGGTCTCAATATTTTTAATGTTGTGTGCATTTAATTATTACGTGATGTAGGGATTAGAAAACAAACATTCTTATGCATATCATCCATGGCTATTGCACTAAATATGACATAGTTTAGAGGCCAGTTGGATCTGCATCTTATATTTGTGGATGCTCAGTGAAGGTCAGTTCTGGAAGCAGGGTGCTTACCACCCAAACAAGCATTCCTGTGCTTCTCCTTCTGTTGGTAAATAGAGTGTGAAATAGAAAAGCTTACTTACTGGATAAAGCTTGCTTTACTTGTTCTAATACAGTAAAGAGATGAAGGGAAAAATAGAATTCGTGGGGTTTTTTATATCCCCCAAAACACCCCCATCTTAAAATGTGGACTGGCTTTTAGACAGCTCTAGAAGTCTTGACAGAATGCAGTGGGAGCAATTTGGTACTGAAGTTGCCTGTGATTCAGATAAATAATTACTAGATCAATGAAAATTTTAAGTCGACTGCTTTCAAAGAGATTGCTGGTATTAACGTAAGTTGTTTCATATAATCCAGTATCCCAGTGCTTCCTTAGCAACTCGTGTGACATTTTAGTCTTTATGGATTTATATACAAAAAAACCCCTTCTGCATTTATAAAGAGCATCAATAAGGCCACAAAGTCAAGTATTTGAAAGCTGGGTAGTGCTTTCCAAAGAAAATATCCTTGATTTAAAAATGAAAATTAAACACTAGCATCGGGAAGTATACTTACGAGCCCTTGTGTCAGGAAGAGTAGAATTGTTTTGGCTCAGATAATTCATATCTAGCAGACACTTAGCAGAGGAAGCTTTCTGCCTAATGTATGAAAAATGAGGTGAAATTGAGACTAGGATTTTGGGACGGAAACAGTGGACAATACTGGGCAGTGCATCCAGCTCCGTCTACAGCTGAATACAATGACAGAAAAGTAGTGACCTCACAAGTACCTTTGTGTTTTCCTGCCTGAAACACAACCATTTTTAGGGCTGCTAACAAATTGCATAACAATTTATCCAGTCTCCTGGTGAACGCTAAAACAGGAGTAAAACACAATCTAAGCCAGCTGTCTTTTAATATATCAAGTCCTGCTCCACACCAGACAACCTGCCATGTTTGCTGTGTATCCTAAACCACCGAAACCAAACCAAAAGCTTTCATTCGTAGAGCATACAAACTTTGTTTGGAGATTGCATGATATATTGGCCTGTGGAGGGTAAGATCGAGGAACCTTACGATTATTTTCAGCTGTATTATCTGCAGTTTCAATGATGATGCTGAAGTGTGGGGTGCAAGAAACTGTCTATAAAATCGACACCTGGCACTCCCATGTGGACTGAATGCGACATTAGCCCTTCTGATGTAGTATTACTGCTGTGATAAATGAATAACTAGTCAAACAGATATGACTTATGATTAAACTGTAATAATACCCACAACATGCCCATCATCCTGTTTCAGATCCCAATTGCATATGAAACATTGTACTAAATACCCATTTAATTAGCAATTGTCTTTGTACAGATTAACTGTGAATGCTACAATTTCTGGCTTTCAGTGGCAGCTGTCTTTAAATGCCTATTTGTCTGAAAGCATACGGAAAGGCAAAACTCCTCTGGTGAGGCAGTTTTTTGTTCTGAAGGGGTAGCTGCTGGGGTAGAAAGCAGATGTTCCTGATCTTTCAGTTGTTTACCAAGTGGAAGCCATTGTCTCTTGGGACAAACTGCGTATTTTCACACCAAAGGTTGTGTCATGTTCTTATTCCTAAAGTTATGAAGGTCGTGAAAGAATCTGAGTATGTGTTGATTTTTGTTTTCTTTTTCCATTCCTATCGATGGACTGAATACAAATTAGATTTCTTATTGACGGGATGGTTGTTACGGATAGACTATCCAGGGCTATTTATCTTTGACATGTAGCTGACTTGGCATTCAAAGGACACGTGCGTGTTCTGTGTTAAATGGCTTAAGGACTAGAGTGACACAGTTGGAGAGCTTGGCAGATACTTCTGCATGTGCATGATTTGGAACAAAAAACTCCCATCTTCTAAGACAAAATGTCCAAAGTAGATCACTCAGTCAAATTTTCACAAATAGTTTTATTGCAGAGATTTAATCCTGAGCAGCTGAGGGAGAAAAATGAAGTTGTGATACATGCTTTAATAATGACTAGTACAATGGTTTGTAAAAAGCAAAGTATGCCTGTAACCAGCAAGGTCTTCTTGATGTATTTGATTTGTTCCGTACCACTCTGATCAAAATCATAGGTTTGGTACTGAGCGAAAAATAAGAAATGTGCTGAATAACTTGACCATTCATTGAACATTGACATTCATGGGGTAAAGTAAAGAAAAACCCAACCCAAACCAGAAACCAAATCCAGTGGTCTGGCAGTCAGGTTCTACTCTGTTTCTAACTTTGTTTAAATAGTTTTGCAGCATGTGAAGGGATTGAATACATCTGTGCAGTGCTAGCATGAGCGAGTCTGTACTCAAAAACAGGTTAGTTTAAAAAAAAAATAAATCTTGAAGTAAATCCAGGTAGCTTCCTAGTTAAAACATATCAAATAACATAAAGCACGTGAACTCAAGACAGCTCAGTTTAACTGTATAAAACTTTTAAGCTGTATAACATCAGGAGGTGGATTTTTTTTTTTTAATAGGTGCCTGTCTAATTTGCCTTTAGGTGGCAGAGGGACAGTGTGGGTCCCCTTTTCACATCAGATGTTTTCCTGTGGGCCAAGCACTTGGGGAAGAACCGAAATACCACTTCCTCTTTAAATGGTTGTTGCATACATGGTACGCTCTTTGTACGCTCTTTGTGTGTGTTTGCTCAACCTTAGCTGTTTTTAAACAGCGGTGTCCCTAACTTTACATGCTTTGAGACAGCTTGTAGTTATGGGCTACATTTCAAAGACTACTTAATTCTTCTCGAGCACTGCACCATTCAAAATGGAATTTTTTTTTTTTTTTTACTGTCTGGTCAGCAGAAAATGTGCTTTCTCTTGCCATTTCTAACGTGTTTTATTGTGTTTCAGTGCTTCTAATTAAATCAAGTGACTTTTAATGTATTGCCAAGTGAGATTCTGTGTACTTCAAAATATGTTAAGTCTGAAAGTCTCCAGTTGCCTGGATCAAGGCACCATCTCTTCAGCAATGGACCCAAAGTGGCAAATGGAGACTGTGAAGTCCAGTGGGATGTCTTCCATACCAGAGAAGTGTCCTCCAGCAAGGGAGGTCAACATTTCAGTCCTACATTTTGTGAAATCTTTGCTTAGATGTGAAGATTGCCAAATCTCTCCTCAGTTGGCAATCGCTTGCGACATAACTCGGAGCGAAAGGGAGGGAGAGCTCCGAGTGGAAACACAGGAGGCAGGAGTGCTCTGCTCCGTAGGCAAAGGCAGACAGGAGTCCAAGCTCACCCAGTGGTTCCAGTGCCAGCAACTTAGTCTGCCTGGTCTTTTCCTATAGCTGTTGAAACAGACTGCCTAGCCCATATGTATCTGCAGAGCAATATGGGCAATGCTTTTCAACGACCTCAGTTACTATATGGCCCTTGGGTCTGTGAACTGTTTCACAGGAACCCGCAAAGCAGAACAAAGTATAGTAGTACTTGTCTTAGGAGATCTTCTCCACTGGAAAAATTGTTTCCTTGTTGAAGAGGGTTAAAATCTTCTCCTTTAGTGGGAAAAAAATAGTAAAAATTTTAAAAAATCAGATATATTGCTTCCTTTGCTATTAACGTTGACTGGAATGTTGCATAAGACTCTACTATGTGTGCAATGTTGACTAAAAAAAATTAGCTAAAGGTGGGAGTAAGAATAACAATGTCATACTTATAACCTGGGTTCGTCTTTAACAAGAAAAAAATAGCTTGAGGTATACCGTGTAACACTAGTGCCTGGCTGCTACCAAACATGCCGCGAATGTATAGTAACAGGTATTGTGTGCAGTAAATTTATCTTTGTAGTAGAAACCTGGTGCTGTTGCTATTCCCAGGGGGTAAGTTGAATTACATGATTACTGAGGCTGAGCTAACAGAGCTTTGCTTATAGTATACATACAGACAAGACGGTTCTTCAGAGAGCGGTGACCTTTGCTGTATTTTGGTTTCTGATTTCACAGGGACCTATTTCAAAGTTTTTTAGCTGCAGTCCACACCCTGCTGGTAGTTAGCTATAAAACTCTTTGAAGAAAGTTTTTGTTGTTTTGTTGTGTGTGTGTTTTTGGTTTTGGTTTTTTTTTTTTTTAAGTCTGCCCTTTATTACTTTAATAAAGTTAGATAAAGGCCATTTGTTTACTCCTTTGTAATATACACTGCTGCCACTGTTACTCATCAATATAACTGATAGTTCAAAAGACCAAATTAAAGCTACGGAATTACCAGTTACAATGTGTAAACACATAGTGTAAGTAATTCTTTTTTATGACTCTTCTGTTTATTAGTTAACTTGAAGAATGTGTACTAGCATATATTTGTGCTGGGGAAACTATTATGGCTGACATGGCATAATGTACTGTACTCCCGCCAAGGTTATTCCACTCTCTCGCTCAACTTTTTTCGAGTTACTCTATCTCTCCAAAACCAATTTAAAGAAACAAATTAAAGCCCTGTAATCCTGTTTAAGAACTCAGTCAAATAAAATGTCTGCAGGTCACCGTTCCAATAAATATAATCACCTCTTTAACACAGTCACTTCTCCCTAGGACTCTGATTTCCACTTGATTAAAATATTTGGGTTGTACATTACAACGAAGATAAAGGGGATATCCTGCCCTTCCCTCCTGTCCGTGTGGTCCTGCCTCATCCTCTCTTATGTAAGCTTTAGTGAGCACTAAAGTGGGTGCAATGTGGCAAAGGCAGCAGTGGGAACCTGTGAGGAAAGGGGGTGATAGGGAGATGGGGGAATTGTCAGTGCTGAGCTTCAGGTTGACTCCAACCCCTTAATCCTTCAGTGGTGACAGCCCTGCAGGGTCCTGCCTGCAGTACTGGGAGGCAGTGTGAAAATATAAGTGTAATGTGTTTGAGTTGAGCCTACTGCAAGGAGACTTGTCTGCATGAAAGTGAAAATGAGAAAAGCTGTTTATGTAGGCTATGAGGTTTCCCCCTACCCTCCTTGTGTCCTCAAAATCTGATGGCAAACGGTCACATTTAAAAGGAGACTGGCGTAAATTCAGTGTTCTGGAGAAACTATGTAGGCTTCAAAATTATTTTAATTAAACATGCTGTTGAGGAACATATAGAACAAATGAGGAGGAAAGTATGAGGCTGCACTTGGTTCTAGTAATGAACTTAAGCTTATGTTTACAAGATGACTTTATATATGAAGAAGAATTTCATTGAGGAAAATGTATATGAAGAAGTTGTTCAGCATAGCTCAGCCTGCCTCCCAAAATGTTACGTAACTGTAACTTGCACTTTCTTACGTGCCTTTGAAACTGGTATTGCCTCTCTTCTCCTTCCATTCAGGTTCTCATCAGTTAAATGATATGTAAGAAAACCTAGTGTTGCTACTAACAAATTTGGCAGAAGAATTGTTTTAGAAGTGTGATGCTGAGTTTCAAACAGCAGAAAGCTGTTTGCTGTTCAAGTTGACTGAAATTGTTCCAGTTATTTTCTGTGCAGGTGGTGAATGATAAATTCACAGTGTGAAAAGCTGTCCTGCAGATAGTACTTTATGGTCTTCAGTGCTGGGCGCTCCCAGCTTTTTCCTGGACCTCTCCCTTGTTCCTTTTTTTCCTCTTTTCCTAACTTCAATAAACCATTGTTTTCAAAAGTTTGTGCTTGCTTTGTTTGATGTGATATGCAGGCCTCTGTGTAGATACTTAAGGAGTCTTATCAAAGTAATACTGGCTCAGTCAGAGTAAAGATGCTTTAGTTAAACAGACTATGGCTGTGTTTAAAAATAACACCTCTGGCTGTGTCAGCACGTTGGACGACCTGATACTGACTTCAACAGAAGGAGCGTCTGAAAATTGTTTTGCCTGTTGCACATACTGACCCCAGTCTGAACTTGTTTTCTGTTGGTGGTGTCTTGGTGTTAGATGAACCGAACCAGAGCCTTTGAATTTTAAATGTAATTGGCCAAATGGCTTCAGAGAGAGGTTGTGCTGGGCACCTTTTAAATGCATGAACAGGAGTAGCAGCACTTCTGATCTTGTTCAGACCATCGAAACAGTGGTGTCTGGGGCTGGGTGCAAACACTATCCTCATCTAATCTCAGTAGTTCTGGTTTCTCAGACATTTGATTTCTGTAGGAAAAAGGTGGTGTGTGTACTCTACCAGCCCCAGGTTCGTTGGTATATGACTGCCGTGCTTGCACACATGAAGGCTGTTGCCTTCTCATAATAGCAAAGTATGTGGAGGATCTTGTTAGTAATTCCCATGCAGTTGTTTTGTCTCACCTCAGCCTCAGCTTGGCTCTGAGCTTTGCTGCTTTCTGCTGAAGATTCATTTCAAACACTGGTGTTCTTAAAAGTCTTGGTTAATGAGGTATAGGCCATACACAAAATAAAAAAGGTAAACCTTTTTTTAAAATACTATGTATATCTGACATTTATTCTGTTTCTTATGGTTCTTATTCTGTATGGGTTTTCTGTCCTTTTTTTCTTTCTTGGCTAGGAAGACAGTATTATATTCTTGTACCAAGAGGAAGGGCATTAAGCTTACTCATAAAAAGATTTATTATCAAATGTAGTTTTTCGTTTTGTCCACTGGAATTTTTTTAAAACGCTAACCATGCCCAGATTAGTGGCTCCATTCATATGGTTGTTGTATCAAGTTTGGATGATGCCTTTGTTAAATTATGG
>WEIS01080971.1:0-13735 GCA_013389965.1 Todus mexicanus
AAAAAAAGGCCTAACTGCTCTTAACAGCATCCTGAAGAGCTGCTAAGGACCTATGGAGGGAGAGTAGGACCAATACAAGTTCAACTTGCGTTTCATAGCTAGAATCGGAGCCACTTCATACTGACAAAATAATAAAACAGGAGGAGAACAACAAGATGCTCCGGCGCATGTGTGCGTTTTCTAAACCCACACATAACAAAGGCTTTAGCAGCAATGCAGAGCTCAGCCTCCCGGCTCCAGGTTTTATTGGCCATAATCTCTCTGGGTTTGGAGCACCGGCTCTGAACGCAGTAAAAGTCATTTCTTCTTCACAATGTTTCCCCACATAATCGACAAATTTATTATTGTTGTAAAAAATAAAAAAGGACACAATTTTGAAAGCCTGACTTGTAGCGGTGCCAAATACGTTTCTCTTTTCATTAGCATTCAGGTGTCGCTATGCCCGCACCACACTCACCTGCTTTTTCCACTCCCGTAGATGCAGCTCGCGTTGGATCACCAGCCACCTCAGTCCAGCTAATAGCTTAGGGCCAGAGCAATCAGATATCCTGAGAGGCTGTTCCCAAATTAGAATGGCAACTGCCAGACATCCCCAACACAGCCTCCCACCGGCCTATTTCTAGATGGTGCGAACTCTGAAAGTCTTGTGGCTGTCCCACCTCCCCTGGTTGAGAACTGCAGACACTTCTCTCGGTTTGTAGAATGGCTGCAGAAGTAGATATATTGGGAAATTCAAAAAATGGTCAAAGAACTCACAGGCGTCACCTCAGCCTTTGGAATTTGTGTATTCTTCAGGCTTTGCACATCTTCCACCTCAATGGAAAGAAAGTGAATGAATGGCAGCACGATGTGTTCCAGGTGGCAAGTGTCTGAAGAGGTCACAGGCTAAAAAAGGGCAGAAATTAACAGGGCATCTTTCTCCCAGAAAGAAGTATCGTCCTCCCTTCACATTGCAACCCCTGTGGAGGGAGCAGGAGCTTGAAGCCAGAGACCTCTCGCTTTCTCCTGGGGCTGCTCAGCTCTTTGGACCTCAGGCTAACAACCCCGATCTCAGCACCACATCATACTGAAAACATCTTTGATGCCTTGTCTCTCAGTTACTGACAAGAGACGGAGCTGCAAAGTGGAATAACTCAGCAGAATCAGCTCTGTTCTGACTCAAACCAGCCCAGTAACTCTTGCACCAGTTGTCTCCCTGTCCTCTGGGATAGCCAAGCTTCAGCAGGCGATGGTGTCACTGCAAGTGCCATTAACCCACTCACATCCACACGTCACATGTTACCCTCCAGAGCCTGCCGTAAGGATTTGTTGTCTTTATTTCCACTCAGCTGCTTCTCACCCACCTTCATTGTAGACCTCACTCCTGGACTGACTGAGAGCTTCAGTCCCCTGGAGGCCCAGATGTCCTCTCCTTTCCGTTATCACTTTGAAGCTGAGGGGTGGAGATGGTGATCTCTGGTGTCCCCAGGGGGTTGTGAAGACCGCAAGGGCATATCCAGGACTGGTCCTTGGGGCTGACACCAGTTCTCTGCAACACCATCCTCAGTCTTAGGTTATAATTTGGGTCAACAGCCACAAATGTTTCTTTCAAACTTTTCTGACTCTGCACCAAGGTTAAGCCTCGTTCTCCAGGACCCACATCAGCCTCCATTTAAGACAAGGAAAACAAAGGGAAAGATTCCTTTGAAACTACTAACGACTGAAGCCTTTTAATTTTTTTCCTGTTTGCCATTAATTTCTGCCCCCGTGAGTCTCAGAGCTTGCTGCTTTATCTTCTAAGCCTCAGAAGCCTTATTTACCACAAGGACACCTTGGATTTATGAACATTTCTTTCTTTGTTCTCCATACCCTTCCAAGTTTGGGGTTGGGTTTTTTTTTTTCAGAATGAGGAAGTCACTACAGCACCAGTTGATTCTCTCTCCTTGCCAAGTCAACCCTGAGTTTGGAAAGGACATGTTTTCTGTACGCAGGGAATCCTTTCTTGATCATCTCCCTAGTCATACAGAATGCCTATTATACAAAAGAAATCTCTACATATTCTTACAAAAACATAACATTAATAAAAAGAGATAACTCTAGACTGAGCCTCAATTTCCCCACCCCAATCTTCAAAACGACCAAATAAATATTATATATTATCTTCATCCAGTGAAAAGATTGCCTCCTTTCCAAATCAACAAATTTACATTTTCCCAAGCTTACTTCTCCTTGATAGTCTCATTATACTTTCCTCCTTGCCTCAGTTCTTCAATTTATTAGTATTCCTAGTCTTGCCAGGCACATAAATGGAAATCTTGAAGACCTTGCTGATGCCCACGTCTATAGCCTCATTTTTCCTTTATATCCTTCCTTTAGAGTCTAACTCAAGCAATGCACAGTCAAGCCAGAGGCTGCATCTTTATTGACAATGAGTCCTACTTACAAATGCAGAAAAATTCAGTCTCTTGATTTCACCAAGTCTATCTAAACAGATATTCCTTCAGTTTTGGATATATCCTGGTAATAGAGTTAAAAGTTATTTCGGGTGTCTTAATTCCCCTTGCCAACTTGTACTGCTTTTCAGGCAGATATTGGCCAAAGTACTGTTCAAAATATTTTCCCCCAGTTGTGACAAACCCCAAACAAATCAGTAAGTGAAAACACGAATACGAGTTTGTATGACAGCCCACCAAAATGTGTGGTCAGACTGTCTGTACTGGCAAGGAAAGAACAAGCATGGAAATAAAAAACCAACGCCGTGCTGAGTTAATTGTACATATTTTAGTATATCAGTATTATTAACACTTATAGACAGTATTATTAGCACCTAGAGAATACAAACATTTATTATATCAGTATTATTAACACGTGTAGAATACAAACATTTCCATGTTGCCGTGTAGAGTGACCCTTTTAATCTGGAATTAAAATACATTCAACTCCAGGGCAAAACAACACTGCTGATTTGACTACGCAGATCAGGAAGAAAAGGAGAATATCGCATTCGATTAATGCTTCTTACAGCCTGAAAGCTGCCAAATGGAATTTAGTTGCTTAGCTGGGGGGAGCACTATTATTCTTAGGAAAGAGAGACAGGAAATTTCCTCACTACAAATACAGCTAATTAAAAGATTAATTTTGCATCGTGCAATAAATTCTGAGATAGCAACGTCTAGATTTGCTCAAGAAAAAAAAAAACACAAACAACAAAACCACAACAGAACACTACCAAAAAAACCTTTAAAAATAACTTTTCAAAGTCAAAACTTCCAAATATTTCATGAAACAAAAGCCTCTATAAATATTTCATTTGAATGCTTTTTGGAAAGCCTGAAAGGACTGTTTGGATAAAATTATTATCCTTTTCACTTTTACATAAATGGATGGAATATAATATATCTGAAATGAAGACATCAATGGAGCCAATACATGTTCCTGTGAAACGTCTCAATTTGGCAGCTGAACACTGCAACAGAAAGTTTTCCACCGGGTAGATGGACAAGCAGGCACCAGGAAAAGGGATTTTCTGTAAGGGTTCGGATCATTATTTAGTGGTGGGCTTGGCAGTGCTGGGCTGGCGGTTGGGCTTGATGATCTTTAAGGTCTCTTCCAACCAAAACGGTTCTACAATTCTAAGGAAGATGTGTGTGAAGCACAGGGGGTTTACTCAGCTTTATGAGATGTCTAAATGTTGACTAAGAATAACAACAAAATCAGAGGTCACCTCCGGGTCACCAAGCAGCTCAGACTCACGATTCTATCAGTCTCTGTCAGGGCACTCCAGCACCAACAGGATGAAGAGACCCAACTCTTCAGCTGCTGCTCGTACAGAAACTGTTTCATACCTCTGAACAGCTTGGTTTCTCTATCCATATTTTTCCTCTCACCCCTCAAAGACTCCTCCTGGGAGCTCTACAAGCTGCTTCATCAGTATTTCCCTCACCAATTCCATGGTTTTTCTGGGGTAATTTCCCAAGTCCTACATCAGTGGTCTCTTGCAAGCCTCAGCAGCTACTGTTCAGGCAAGGATACGTTTGAAGACCGTATCCCTTCAATTACCCTATTTCAGAGCAGGCAGGGACAGCGTCGTATCATAGATCCCCCACATGCAACATGGTAGATTAACTGACCTGAGCTACTCTTGTTCCTGGCTTCTAGTCAAACTCTGGCTTTGCTCATTTCAACAACCTTTTGAGCTGCAGCTACCTCAAAGGACGTCTTGCTGGCAGCAAAGTCCTCTCCAGTTTACACCTGAAGTCTGGTTCTCCATTTCCCATTGCAGCCAAAGAAGGGCCTTTGAATCACTCTGTCTCCTCCGGAGGGTTGTAGGCATGCCTGTGATTTTCCAACCGCGGGATGTTCTGAACAGAGGAATTTTAAAAGCCTCATTGAAACAAGAAAGTGCTGATTTACTGGTACTCTACAGCAGGAAAAAGCACGAGTGTTTCTTTAGCATGCTACTGAAACATCTCTCTTTTACCTTAGAATGAACATGTTGCATTAAATGAGTCCATGTATATGTGATAAATTCCTTCCTGATCCCCAGAGCTATGACTATCTGCTCTCCACTCCTGCCGCGAGTACCATTAACTCATGATTAACTGATGATTAACCAACACACGCAATCCAAAATATCAGCGAGAAAACATTTGTGGCCAAAACTATCTGTCACTCTGAACATCCCAGTCGAGAGACATCTCAGGCCTGTTCTAGCAATAATCTTTCTTTGAACTCAATTTATCACTCAGGCTGTGATTACCCATCAGCGCTGCTCTTACCTGTGCAAGTACACACACGACTTCTGGGCTTCTCTTTACCTTAAAGTCAAAGGCTTCAGGCAGTTTTTTTCTTGTTGGAAAGGTGTAGGTTTTCACGGGTGATGTTCAGGGGGGAACCAAACCAGTAACAAAGCCGATTTCATCATTCAGTGGGTCCACAGGGGGTGTGTGCCAGGTTTCTACAGGGTCTGTAGTCTTGTTGGAACTGTTACAGCCCTTTTTTTTGCTGCTGCAATTGCTTTCGCTCCAACCAGACTACAAACCCACTTGCAATCCGCGAGGAAGTCTCTTCAGATCCTTGAAGAAGTTCTCAAATTCTGGGGAGACAAAGAAGGCTTACCTGAAGAACCCGAACGCAGGGTTACATCAGCCAAGGAGTACATCCAAGCCTTAATCTATAAAGGTCACAGCCCAGGCCGGGGTGGTGGGAGGCATCTATTTTTTTTCTCTCTAAACTAAAAGACAGAGTAGAGATCCCCAGAGACCAGCAGGAAGCTTGTCTTCTTCAATGGTTAAATCAAGATGCCCACCGCTTGTAGTGACTGAGCAGAAGCAGCCGCACGTGGTGAACAAGAAATGAGAAAGCGTTAGAGACTTTTCACCTCGAGCTGGCAGCATTTGGCGCTGCTCTTTTGAGGAGTCCTTTGTTCTTCCCACATGGCATAAGGTACTGACCGTCACATACGTCTAAAAGGACTGAAGTTCAGCAGAGCCCTACAACTAAGGCTCATCACCCTTAACATTCCTCTTTAAAGTGTCCCTGCAGTGCAGAAGGTCACTTGGCAAACACAAGTCTTTGTGCATTTCCACCTTCCACATCAGCTTTGCTGCGCTTTACAGGGCTACGATTTTAGGTAACCCCCAGCATGGCCATGGCAGCATGGATTCAAAAATCCAGCCTAGAAATCTCTCTCTTTTTCTTCTCAGAGTTGTTCTTACCCTCTTCAGTGACCATTCTGAGAACAGAATTCCTGATTCGATATCTAAAGATTCAACTTACTCATGCACAGAAGAACAAGGATGAGCCACAACCAGCCAGCCAAGCAGAGCAGAGGGCTAAAGAAACGTATTTGAAATAAACCCTTCAGGAAAAAGAAGACTTCCCTGGTAACCACATTAACCTAAGTAGACAAAGGGACATTTTGCCCAAGCCTCAGGCTGGGGAATTTCATTTAGTTTTCACTCATCGCCTGTTTTCGAGGTTACCTGTCTGCAATCAGTTACCCAGCTCCACATTTGGGCTCACTGGGATGAATGATAGTACCGCTTGGTCCTACCACTTCTTCAGAAGAGCCCACAGGGGTAGGTACAATAAAACCTGTAACAATATTCTCAGCTGAAATATTCAAAAGCAAATTGAGGCGCTTAATGGCCATCTTAAATTTCTGCAAGCACAGAGCGCTCGTCTCAAGTAAAACAGGCTCTTGTGAGAGCAGAAGTTGAGCAATTGATATCACAGATGGTTTTTAACATGTTGGTCCATAGCCTGAGAAACGCAGTTTATATTTTTAAAACGCGGACGCATCTAATGAACTCTAAATATTAGGCAGCACGGCAAGCATGAGGTGAAAGTCGCAGAAGAGAACGTGGTAGGATACAGGCATAGAAGCCCACGGTGGGAACGCGCCGTGAGCCAACTCGGGATTTTGGGCCAAAATTTTGCATTGCCTAAAAACCAGAGTTTTCATTTAACCCGTTATAAAGCTCTACAAAGCTAGAAACCTCACAGCTTATCCAAACCTGTGAGCAGGGCTGAACTTCCACCAGATTTAAGGGGTGGCAGAATTTAATTTTCAGCCTAGGTCCCTCACAAAGAGATACACAGACCATAAATACATACATACGCGCTGTTACATACTCACTTTTCACAACTTTAGCTGCACCTCAAAGCAGGAGGATGCTTTAAAAATGCGGTAAGCTTGACAGCTGGAAGGAAAAAAAAATAGAGGCTGATCTAACATTTCAAAGCACAGACTTGACTTCGACTTTAGAGAGATACTAAACTTCTGCTGTGGGAGATCAAGACTGAGATGGAGAAGTTGGTAGGCAGAAGAGGAGTGATTTTGAAATATCGGTAGGTTATTAAAATGTTAACTATAGTTATATCAGACAGTATCACCCAGGTTGGAAGAGACCTACAAGCTCATCCAGTCCAACCTCTAACTCTAGTCTTTATCACCCCTAAGACACATCCCCAAGCACCTCATCTCTGCGCCCTTTAAACACTCCAAGGGATGGTGACTCACCCCCCTCCCTGGGCAGCCTGTGCCAAGGCTGGGCAACTCTTGCAGAGAAATAATCCTGTCTAATGTCCAGCCTAAACCTCCCCCGGTGGAGCTTCAGGCCGTTCCCTCTTGTCCTGTCATTATTGACTTGTGAGAAGAGACCAGCACAAGCAAGCAAGACTTGAATCTAGAAATACAAGCTATGCTGCAAGAGCAGTAGATCTTCTTTTAACCAGGGCTTGGTATTGTGCTGCTGTGTGGGCTGGTAAGTTAATATGGAACTACTTTTGACCAAAAAAAAGTGGAAAAAAAAAAGAAGAAAGCAGAGTTCCTGAAAAAGTGAGCTTTTTGTCTTGTCACCCGCTGTGCACAACGCCAGCCACATCGCTCCTCGTGCTTCCAGGGAGCTTCACCCTCAAGGTCGCAGTGGTTTGTCACTCTGCTGTGGGGCAATGCAGCCAGGTTTTACTGCAGCACATCTCCAGAAATACACTGCGGCGGCACATCGCGAAATCATCACTCGCTCCCTGGGGCAAATACCAAAAGGTCTTCACCTCAGGGCCAAAAACTGGCAAGCTGGTTACAGCTTTATTGCCCCGCACAGCAGAGAACGTGTTTAGGAGTTTTCCCCCCAGCCCTCAGCTGCGTGTCACAGCAGCTCAGCACCAGCTAGCACCGCTCAAATCTTCTGACGTTCGGGCTGGAGATAAGAGGGTTGGAATTACGGCAGACAAAATTCAGAGAGGCTGACAGTGCCTGAAAACATACGCACGCAGCCCTTTTCCTTAGGTGCACTCGTTTCCAAAGCAAAATAATCCATCCCACAGACATCAAACTTCAAAACATGCTTTTGAAAAAAGATTCTAAATAGCAACATTACATCACTGCAGCTATTCCTGGGCTGCAAGATGCCAAAAAAAGGAAAGAGTCAGAAATACCACTATCAAACCTATTCATTAAAGCACCCTTCTCTTACCTCACCGCGCTGTCCCACTTGGGAGCAGCAAAACCAGCGAGGTTGACAGGATGAGGACACTCCCTTGGAACACGACTATCCTGTTCGAGCAAACACCACGTGGTGCTCGTTCCCTTGGCCTCACACACAGCTTCTTGGCACATGTCTCAGGTACAAGTCTGCTGCTCTTCACGTTAGCGTAGAACAGGAGCAAACTCACTGAAAGGCAAGCATCCCGCTTTCAGTTCTCTAACCGGTGGAAGATTCCCGAGACACAGGCTTTATGTCACTACTGTGGCCCTGTTGATTTCATAGAATCACAGCATTATTTTGGTTGGAAGAGACTTTTAAGAGCATCCAGTCCCCCCGTTCCCCCAGCGCTGCCAGGGCAGCACTGCCCCGTGTCCCTCAGCACCACCTCTCCACGGCTTGGAAACCCCTCCAGGGATCAGGGGGACTCCACCCCTGCCCTGGGCAGCCTGGGACATGCCTGGGCAACCCTTGACAGTGCCCAAGAAATTGTTCCTCAGCTCCAACCTCAACCTCCCCTGGCTGGGGCAACTTGAGGCCAGTTCCTCTTGTCCTGGCACTTGTTCCTTAGGAGAAGAGATCAACTCTCACCTCACTCCAACCTCCTGAACTTGAGGGAGTTGTGGAGAGCCAGAAGGTCTCCTCTGAGCCTCCTTTGCTCCAGGCTCAACATCCCCAGGTCCCTCTGTTTCATATCCTGCCACACCTGCATGTAGCCCACATGCTCTGTAGCCTTCAGCTCACGCAAAAAGAGGCCAGTGAGTTTCTACTCAGCTCAGCAACTGGCTGTTCACCTTCAAGACTGTTCCAACACCAAAGGAAGTCACGGGAATGCACTAAAGGTGTCTCACTGGCCTCCTCAGCAGGGATTTCCAAACCGCACAAGTGACCAAGCCTTCTGATGGGCTTTTGAGATTTTTCCTCAGGCTTGGGGCAGGTGGCATGGCTCATTACTGCAGCTCCACACAGCTGCTGATCCACCCCTACTACCAGACTAGATGGGATTGGAATGGGTGAGGAAGTCATACCGTTCACCAGAGACCTGGGCCCAACTGGAAAGTTAGGGCTTACCTGTTTTATGACTAGCAAGGCTGACATTTTCTTCAGGAATCACCTTCTGGTGGTGGGCAGACACCCTACTGCAGTCATCTGCATGAGCTGATTTAAACCAGTACGTGGATCCTCTCCAGTGTGACCATGATTTCAGATCCCATAGACCTATTTAACAGGTCCTCATTACACAACATCTCTATGTGCCTACAACATTCTGGTTCCACATTGCAGTTTTCTTTCAGTTGCCATCAAACAGCCCTTTCTCCACACCTCCAAAAAAATAAAAATAACAAAGCCAACCCCGCTTCTTTTAAATGGCAACTTCATGCAAGGTTCCAACCCAAGGTTATTTTTTCCTACCAGTTGTTTCTCTGAGAACAGATGGCATTTGCAATGGTTCAGAATAGATCTTATTTTGAAGTGTCATATGTTTTTACTCTTCTGCAGTGGACTTAATCAGAGGAAAATGCCATGAGAGCTGGGCTTTTTACACGATGAACAAACCACGCTGTCTCATGCCACTCGGGTAATTATCTCCCTTTGCACGTGCCCAGCAGCCAAGGTCTCTGTGTCCACCCTTCTGGTGCAATGCTTCCTGCCAGCGCTTGATAAGGAACAACCTGCATCCGGCGGTGCCAACTCAGCAGAGCACTCAAACGTTGACACAACAAAACCAGCAGCGAGAAGGGTCAAATTAAAGTTATATTACCACAACGTGATGTCTAATACAGGGCGTTGCAGGGGACAGTCCCACCTTCCACCGCAAAATTCAATACCATGAGAACATCCCATATGTTGCTTGATTTTCCTTTTGGTGTTTTCTCCTGTACATGTCGTGTTTTGGCAAGGGAGCAGCTCTTCCAGAACAGGAGAAGCAATGGAAAGTGGAGTCGGGAACCGACATGCTGTTTAGGTTTGTTGTTCCTTCTACTGTAAATTCAAAAGATAAAGTCAGCATTGCTTTGCAAGTAACTGCAAGCTCAGTCTGCCTCTGTTTTGATCCATCTGCACAAGAACCCACTCTTGTAATGGAAAGCCAGCTAGCAAAATCTGAGCTTGAGCTTTTAAACCCTGCCAGAGAGATCAGGCCAAGTTATGGATCATGCTAACGTGGCTAAGCGGCTGCTGGGTCAAAGGTGGCTTCTATTAGAGCTCAAACAGATTTGCAAAAGCCTACACAGATATTTTTAAAGTTAGTAAACAAGGAAAAAATGCTGTTGCAAATACTTAAAAAGGGAAGACACACAGCTGCGGGGACACATTCACCGAGCAAACTCGAAAGCTGACATCTCTAATCCCCTGCCAAAGGCCTTTGGGTTGCCTCTTCCACCCGCACCAGGAGCACCTCCGCTTTGGTTCGTGCTCTCGATTCATTTCCATTTGGTTTCGCTGTCAGGCTGAGAGCTGAAGCAGTGACAGCTCAAAGGCAGCATTTTCCAAAAGCAAGGGGAATTTTTCACACGTGTGCTTCACACCAAGTTGGTGCTGGAAAGGGGAAAGTCTTTGGCTGTTTTCTACTAGTTCTTGTTATTAAAGTATTAACCTGTGATGCTGAAGACCCGGATTCTCCTTTCTAGTGAAATAGGAGCAGGATTTGATCTTGTTCAGAGAATTTCCCACCTGCTAGGATATTTCAAAATTCTGGCTTTTGATTCTTTCCTGGTTCCTCTTCTCCTAACACACTTCAACAGGTCTGTGCTCCCCACTAAGAGTCCTTGCTGATATGATACCACGTTATTGCCGTTCCCTTCAGCCCCATGAAGGTGCATTGTTTGCCAAAAGCCCAAACTGATCTTGAGCTTTCTTTTCATCCTGTCTCACAGAACAACGTTAGAATTTAAGATGCTGACAACATTTTGAAAACCAGAATGGAACCATTTCGGAGAAATCTACCGTTCGCTTCTTTCCATGCAGCTTCTTTAAATCAACAGTTCTTGCAACAGAGAAGCCTCAGAAGGGAATGAAATAAGACACATTCCTAGAAAACTGAAGCTGCTTCAGCATAAATATCATCGGCAAAAATAATGAAAACCTCTTGGGTACCCTTCCAATCAGCTTACACACTCCATTCCCTTCATGCCAAAGCTTAATGTGTCTGCCATTAGGCTGAGTCCCCAGGGGATGTCACAGTGAGCTTGAGTGAGCACGTAAGAGAGTTGCCAGTAGGATAAATGGCTTCTGCTCTCACATACCCTTGTTTTCGTGCTATTTTCTTACAGCTCTTAAAACAGCCAATCTTGCCAGACCCTGATCTCCATACAAGTGCTGGTTTGTAGCACATCGCTTTGAGCTTGTGGGGCTCCTTATCAAGGAAGGTGCTCAACTTCAAGAATAAAGTCAGACAAGAAATCACTTGGCAGGAGAGAGCTAAAACCTGAACCAAAGGCCCATCTTGAGGGATATTTGCTTCTCTTTCAGAAACACCAGGCGCATAGTCCACATCCCTCCAGGAGACGCCCGTGCAAAGCCCTAATTTTTGCTTTAAATGCAAATACAAGAGAACAAAATGTCAACTACCCTGGTCTCCCATATCCCAGAAACAAGATCCAAAATGAGTGAGGGACATCAGGTGGTAGTGGCTTTAACATCTGCAACTCAGAGGCTCACACATGAGATGGGGCTACCACCACCTCACCAGAGCTCTGGCTGCCGGCAGAAAGCCACCTGTGTTTGTTAGCAGCCTACAAACTCTGATCAGAGCATGCACAGTCCCTGAGGAAGGTCCACATCCAGAGGATGTGTATGAATGAATGTAAAGGAGAATAAGAGGAAATGAAAAAGCTCCATCCATCCTGACTGAGGTGAGAAGTCCAAAGTGAGAAACTACAGCGTGACCACCTACTTGAAGACTCTCTTAATGCAAAACACACACACACGCAGCAGAGAAAGAGGGTGAGGGAACAAATCAGGTGCTTGGATGGCTGAATCTCCGTCAAGTAGATCTAAACATTTAGCTTTTGGTGCACAGACATACAAACACACACATACATATGGTGAAAATTGATCCAGACAACTCCTACTGCCACCAGATAAAAATACACGCTGCCAAATTTGCAGCCCGGGCTACTCTAACCTTAGCTTCGCTCCCCTGCGAACATAACTCATACATCGTATGCTTAAATAGCCCAAGGCATTGAATTAAAAATACTGGTTTATTTACAATTCCGAGGAAATGATTCACTGGAGCCATACGTCAACCTTTCCATTAAATATTCATCACTCGGTGGTTTGCTCCTTCTGGCATAAGGCAATACAGTGGCACTACCAATGCTTAGATAACAGTGACAACGGGCTTAGAATTACTGAGGGCACTCTTCTCTGCAGTAATAAACTGTGATTTACTTGCCAGGAATCTACGTTTTGAAAAATGACTCGATATTTGGTTTAAGCAGGACTTTGACCTAAAGGTCAAAGATGCTACAGTCATTTTAGTTGCTCCTAGGATGAGTTGAGCTCCAATTTCCAGCCCTCCAGAGGCTTTGGAGGTGCCTGGAATGTCCATCAGAGATATACAGACTTGTCGAGGGGAGGCGTCCCCTTCCTTGAGGAGCCACCTTGAGCCAGGTACTCCTTACCTTAACATAGTTGCGTGTTTAAAAGCGTGAACTAACCTTGCAGACCATAATCCCAAGTTTCGAAGAGATCAAATGTGCTTCTTTTTATCTAAAAAAAAATAAAATAAAACAAACAAATAAATACGCATAGGCAAAAAACATATAGTGCCTCACCCACCAGTAAAGTTTCAGTCAATTCATACACATTTCACTCAGTTTTAATGGAAGATGCTGCTTTTGTGTTGGACTTGGAGCTAACCATGTAGCTGGAGAGCCTGGAAACAATTCTGCCAAATCGTAGTTATTTTACAGAGGCATTTTTTCCAAAGCTTGTCTTTTTTTTTTTTTTCTTTTTCCTTTTTGCTGTAGGGTTTGCTTAATACAAAAGTAGAGAATTGAATTTCATGAACCAAAACTGAACAAGATCTTATCTCAAGTGCTTAGACACAAGCAGCTTGGAGCAGCGACATCAGAAATCTCACCACAATCAAAACCAGAGCTCCGGTGACCTGGATTTTTCTCTTCATATATGAAGTGCCACATGAGGGTTGTTACATCAAGGACAACCGGGGAGCAATTCACGCTAATGTGTTTTCCTTAGCAGTTGGGAGAGGTTACGAGAAGGTTTGTGTTCAGCAGCCACAGCTCAGCTGACTGAGGAGAGCTCCTTTGGTCAGCCACAATAAACCAGCAATTTGCAACTCTACAGAAATACCTCTAAAACCAGATCACAGAACCCCAGCAGGGTGGGGCTGGCAGGACCCTCTGGAGCTGCTCTGGTGCCACCCCCCTGCCCCAGCAGGGTCCCCCCGAGCAGGGGGCCCAGCATCGCAGTGTCCAGGCGCGCTTGGAATCTCTGCACACAAGGAGACTCCACAACCTCTCTGGGCAGCCTGGGCCAGGCTCCAACACCCTCCCCCCAAACAAGTTGCTCCTCCTGCTCAGCTGCAACCTCCTGGCTTCCAGTTGGTGCCCATTAAATGATGCAAAGATAGTCCAACCATCACTGACAGGTCACCAGTACCCCATGTCCCTCAGCACCACATCTCCACGGCTTTTCAGTCCCTCCAGGGATGGGGACTCCCCCACTTCCCTGGGCAGCCCGTTCTCTGGCTTGACAACTCTTTCAGTGAAGNCTGGCTTGACAACTCTTTCAGTGAA
>WEIS01080977.1:0-22922 GCA_013389965.1 Todus mexicanus
GCCATTAATATGTAAAGTGGGTGACGCTTGCTCCTTTCGCTAGAGGGGAGGAGCAGATTCAAGCCTGCGTCCTGTTCCAGGGCTGGGATGGGTAATGAGATAACCCGATTGCCATGTCTCTTGCCCTCTTTCTTTCTTTATTTGGTGATAAAAGTACAGAGGGGAATGCAGACAATTAAAAGGAGGATTTCAATCGGCCTTGAAGAGATTCAATGAATAATAATGGACCTCCAGCTGCTAATGTGCTTAAGGACTTCAATGTCTCAAATGTCTAACCAGCTTAAGGGTCCGTACTACAGAACTCATTTCTATCTGTAAATGGGAAAAGCAGGAAGAAGGTGGGGGGATTTCTGCCTGTGACTACAGATGGGATCATCTCTTGGTCACTTGTTGGGACTGTCAAGAGGACAATGTGACAGCAGCAAAAGAGTAAAATCAAAGACTCTCAAAGCCAGAATTATAAAATCATAGAATCATTTAGGTTGGAAAAGACCTTTAAGATCATTGAGTCCAATCATTAACCTAACTCTGCCAAGTCCACTGCTAAACCATGTCCTTAAGAAAAGGTATGAGGTGAGGAAGCTCCCTGCTTAACCAACTTCTGTATGTCACCTACAGTGAATAACACTCACAGTGACCCCTAAATATCCCAGAAGAGTGTCAAATACACTGCTAGAATAGAAGCAGCACCTTGTCTCTGAAGTTTTGTTTCCTCATATTAAAAACTTCTGCACAGCAAGACAGTAAAGATGTGATTCATTCTTCCTCTGTACAGCTCTTGGTGAGGGAAAGGTCCCTACCATGGTATGACCCACACCAACTGCTCATCTCCCACACCCTCCTTGCAGTAAGGGCAGTAGCTGCACAACATACAAGATATCTAAAGCTGCATATGAAACATCCACCTGCAGATTCATTGTCACTTTTTTCTGGTACTTCCCTTGGTTTTGGCTTCCTCTCACACCAACACTTCTCTCTCCTTTCCACAATCCACCCACTTTCACTCTGCAGTCTCCCTCCTTTGGCCTTCCAACCAAGGCAGCCTCTTCTCCTTGACTCTCTCAGGTTTTTACCATGCTGATAAATTTCCACAGAAGGTCAAGAAAAGGACTTGCGGAGGGAGAAGAGCAGAAGAAAGCAGAAAACATTGGCCCAGCCATGAAGTTGTGCTTCTCCTCTCCCCGTCTAAAGGTTATTGAGTAAGTATCGTGGATCCAGAGAATAAGAACTTCAGAGGCTGGCAACCAAGTGATCAAAGGAATGAGGAACATTAGGTAGGTAAGGGCTCCTCAGCCTTGAAAAAGGATATGACAGAGATGTGATAATAACAAGAAAAGCCGTTTCCACCTCTTTTGGAGCAAGGACTAGGAGAGTCAGAGGAACCTCACAAGTTCAGAACAAACAAAACGAGCTACTTTTATACCCAGTGTGTCTCTATGCCAGGGGACTCTTCAACAGAGGATCTGTAGCAGCTAAAAGCTTGTAAAAGTTCATAAAGCCCCTGGATTTTTCTGCTGAGAGCTTGTCTGCGGAGGCTATAGGTCAGGAGGTCCCTGATCTGCAAACCACGGGAGGCTGGGAAAGTATTCTTGAGCATTACCACTACTGTTCACCCTGTGCTTACACAGATTTCCAGGTATCAGAGACAGGATCTTGTTTTTGGGGGATGCCTGGTTTGACCTGGCACAACTGTTACCATAGATTCATAGACTGGTTTGGGCTGGTAGAGACCCTTTAAATGTCATCTAGCCCAACCTCCCCTGCAGCAGGCAGGGACAGTCCCAGTACCTGTAGCTGACTGCCTTCACACCTCACTAGTTTCAGGATGCGGTTTGAGAGACAACACATCCCTTCTCCTCCAGCTTTGAGGAAGACCCGCAGGATTTGTAGGCAACAGTGAGATGTCACATGAAGCATGAAGACGGATCAGAGTTTAATGGGTATAGATGCTGGCAGCGGGGACAGAGGAGGGGACGGTTGCATAAGGAGCGCTGGAGACTCACTGGTCCCTAGTGCAGAAGGCAGGTACATCACTCCACACAAAAGAATTCAAAGAGAGAAGTTGTGTAAGGTCAGATGCCTGTCAGCTTTACACAGCTGAATCATGCAAGTTCAAAGCCTTCAAAGCAGGATAAGATCTCGGCACAGCCACGTGCGTGCTCATTCCTTCAACCTGAGGTTGGGAAAACAACGGGAAAGCACAAGCGAAAGCAGAGCAGAGTAATTAGCTAATTAGGAGAGCTGACTAATCAGCTAATTTACGAAGGGTTTTCATTATTATTCACAGTGAAAGAATCCCAGAGAGCTTTAGCATGGAGCGAGGTGCAGCCCACCGTGCAGAGCGAATGGGAGTTCTGCCTAAAGCCAAGAATGTTCAAAACTCATTGGGGTGGGTTAAATACTGTGTCCTCTCAGGCTGCCTGGTGGAGCATGGGACCAGTTCTGCTCGTGCTTCTTCAGTGAAGGAGCCGCCCCTGATGATTTTCTTCTTCTGGGGAAGGGGCAGGAGAGCAGAGGGTCTCCTCCGTTACGGCTCTAACTGGCAAAAGGAGATTTATTTGCCTAGGATTCAACAGCTATATTTAACCTTCTCCTAAACACTACCTAGGCAGCTCAGACAACTCAAGTGGCAAAACGATAGCATATAATGAATGCCTACAGTGGAACAAAGATGCGGCTTTCCTCTTCTTTGAAAGATCGTTCAGCCCAGTGAGAGAAATGTCAATAAAAAGATAAGTAAGTGGAGAAGGGAGGGGAGGAGGAGAGAACATGGATGCCCAACCTGCAGCTCCTACCCGTCTCTCCTCTCTTTTCCCGCTCCCTTCCCCTCCAATGTCCTTGCATATCTCCATCAGCAATATCGCACTGCTGCTATTACCAGCCAGGATGGATATTTGAACAGCCTTAGACCAATATTTGTGCAAAGGGAAAACTCATGCATCATGAGGCTACAAATTAACCTCTTGTCCCATATTCACACTGGCACATAGGACCTGCAGGAGTGGAACATTCCCCTGGGGAAATGTGGGACATACATTTCATAACACAGGGAATAAAGAAAAAAAAAAAACCAAAATAAAGTGTAAAAATAGATTCAAGCCTGGCTCATGCACCTTTTTACATTTCTCCCTTAGGTTGTCGGGGGCAGGAAAAATAGTTTTTCTTAATTAGCATCCTAACCTTTTCTAAACAGGTTCAAGGGTGTCTTGGCAGGCTTGGGAAGTGGTGTGAAAGCAGCACTGAATAACAGCAGCAGAATTAGTCAGGTGTAAAAGGATCTCACTTTTTTTTTTTTTTCTGTGGAGATGCTTAGGGTACCAGTAATGAGAAATACGAAGAATTTCCAAGGTTGCAGATCCCTGTTATTTCCCTTGTTAAAGCGAAGCATTACCTGAAAATTGGATGCTCAGAGGTAGAAAATATTTATTGCAGCAGAAAATCATCGATCCCTAAATCCTAGCTGAACTGTTATGGTCTTTGGCCACTGAACGTGAGTCTGGTCCATTGGCAGATACTGGGCTTGTCCATATTGCCTATGGCAATGAGGTTCACGATCAAGCCAGTCACAGCTCCTCACAGCTGGGCTTCCCTGTCTAGGTCACTCCAACCAGACAAGGAGGCAGCACATGGGCAGTGTGGACATTTGGGGAGTTCAGGGGTTGAATGCAAAATCTAGCTGCACCTGGTGATGTATCTTCTGAGACACAGCACCAGGCTAGATGGGCACGTGTCTGCTGACCCACAGTAACATGTGCTTCAGGGAGGCAAATCCCAGTGAGTTCAATCCAAGGATGGATTAACAAGGCAGTCTGAGGAAACAACCACTTCCACCTGCGTGCATCCCTTATCACTCCCTCTCTATTTCCTCTTAGTTCATAAAATCACAGAATGGTTTGGGTTGGAAGGGACCCTTAAGGGTCATCTAGTCCAACTCCCTCACTGGAGTGAGCAGGGACAATTTCAACTAGAGCTGGTTGCTCAGAGCCCCAGCCAACCTGACCTGGGATGTTTCCAGGGATGGGGCAGCAACCACCTCTCTGGGAAACCTGGGCCATGGTCTCACCAACCTCATTGTGAAAAATTTCTTCCTTTTATCTAGTCCAAATCTTCCCTCTTTTAATTTGAAACCATCACTCCTTGTTCAGGCACTACAATCTCAGATAAAAAGTCCCTCCCCATCTTTCTGACAGACCCCTTTAAGTACTGAAGGGCCGCAATAAGGTCTCCCTGGAGCCTTCTCTTCTCCAGGCTGAACACCCCAACTCTGTCAGCCTGGCCTCCCAGCAGAGGGGTTCCAGCCCTCCCAGCATTGCTGGGGCCTCCTCTGGCCCTGCTCCACCAGGTCCCTGTCTCTGCTGTGCTGAGGACTCCAGAGCTGGACCCAGCCCTGCAGGGGGGGTCTCCGCAGAGCAGAGTAGAGGGGCAGAATCCTCTCCCTCGACCTGCTGGACATGTTTCTTCTAGTTCACCCCATACCGAACTCAAACAGCTTACACCCTTTTCCTCCCCATATCTATACATCTGTCAAAACTTAAGAGACACCAACACACAAGACCAGCTTTGCCTTGGGCTATTTAGCCCACGCGCTGCTACCACTGGCAGAATGGTCCACAAAGCTTGAAACATATTTCAAACCATGCTAATCTTGTCTCCCTCTCTGTATCACCCTCCCCATCTGGTACCAGCATCGGACTGGCTGGTGTTGTGCAAGGCTCGCTGTCCCACTGCTAGACAGCTTTCAGAAGACTGTGGTGGTTTCCCTCGTTAGCTTTACCACCCAGTCTTGGTCCAACAACCTTCTAAAAGGAGCTGGAAGTTTCCCTTGCAGCTCCTGCCTAGCTGGCGCCACTTTCCACACCATCACAAGTAAGCTTCCCAAATTTTGCCCTAGTACTTGGACAAGCCAAATGTCTGGGTCTGTGCAATTACCCATCCTTTTCCAGTCTTGCAGCACAACAGTGGCACAGTGCAGGCAGGCTCATATTATGGCTGGTCACCACATGGAGACAGAGGAATTGCCAAATTCACCCCAGGAGGAAAATGAGCAAACACATTTACACAAATAGTAGGGGTTTGGGCTCCTTTCATCAGCAAGGCTAGACACTAGATGATGATTGCTCCTGTTTTCCCCTCACATTATTGGCCATATTTAGCTTCCTTTCATTCTGCCTTGCCATCGTACAGAACAAAGAGGGAACACCACTTGCCTAGCAAGGGAATGGACAAGATGAATTTGCTCACTGAATAACAAAACATGTTTTTTCCTCCTGCTCAGCCTCCATCTGGCTCTTGTTTCTGGTTTTCAGAAGAGATATTCTCCTTTTCTCCACCTCCTCTGAATCCAAGGAAACTATTTTGTTTGGGCAGAAAATAAAACTTCAAAACAAACTCAACAATATTTTTTGACTGTCCAAGGATTTTGTAGGCAGAAGGGTGCCAATGATTCTACACTAAAGTGAAATTAGCCTAATATTAAAACAATAGGAGGATGACAAGGGAGAGATCAGCCTCTAATGTCCTCATTAACCAGTGTTGCTTCTTCTGAGCTCTCCATTATGCGAAGGTACCTGTCTGGTTGCACTTCATTAGCACTGGGGTTAATTACGGCTAAGAAGGCAGGGAGATGGGCTGTCCCCCTACCCTTGCTGCCATTCTCCTTCCTGCTTCACCCATTCCTCCAGGATGGAAGTTGACGTTCCCCTTGACTCCTATCACTCCTCTATTTGTAATGGCAAGACAGGTAGAACAGCATCCATTTTTCAAAACAGTAAGTGTGAGCGGTGTCTTCCCTGAAGCCTTGGGTAGTGCTCCTCTGCAGTGGGACCATCACAATGCTGCCACGCTACAGATGGACCTAAGCAGGTGAAACATTCCCTTAGTCCCTCACAAATTCTTCCTGCTCTGCTACAACTCTTTGTGTCCACCTTTTCTCCTTGGCTAGCACAGTATTTCTGTCCCGTCTCCATCCTGTGCTGCTTTTACTCCCCCAGTCCCTCTGCTTCCTGGTAGCCATTCAGCTCCCTGAGCCACCCCTCTGACTTTCTCCTCCTTCTGCTTATTTTTATTGTTAAGCTTTGGGGTTTTTTTTAATTTGTTTTTTTGACACCACTGATGTCAGGGCAGATTGTCTACCAGCACAACATCAGGTTGCCAGCAGACGAAGGATGACTCGCAACGAAGACAACAAGGAGAGAATAATGACAACACTAAAAATAATTAAAAAAATATCCCAAAGAGTTGAGACCACTTCCCAGAAAGGATGCAGAACTGCTCCGGGCTCTTCCTCTGAAAATGCCATTCGCCTGGAAGGTACTAGGATTCAGCCACATGGCAACAGAGATAGGAACAACTACAGTGGGAGCAGTGCATTATCTGTGAAGGGGCAGGGGACATCTGCCTGAACACATGAATTATGCAGAAAACCAGGCACGTGGACAGGTCAAGAAGAAAACAGCTTTGATTTGTGCTTTTCAAAGGGCCCTCCAGCATCAGCTGGAAAGAGAATATGCTCTTCATGGGAACCATAAGGAGATGGAAGGATGCACAGGGATCTCTGCTGGGGACTGCAGGATGGTGGTAGGCTATGCACGAGCAACTCAAAACCTACCCTTCTTTTCCACCTCTTCCATGAGCAAGAGAGACAGAGAGCTACTGCAGAGAGCCCAGTCGAGGCTACAAAGATGCTGAGAGGACTGGAGCAGTTCTGTGACAAGGAAAGGCTGAGAGCCCTGGAGATGTTTAGCCTGGAGAAGAGAAGACTGGGAGGGGATCTGATCAACGCTGATCGATAGCAAAAGGGCCCTTGGGGGTCAAAAGGATGGGGCCAGATTCTTGTCAGTGGTGCCCACCGACAGGACAAAGGGCAGTGAGCACAAACTAGAACCCAGGAAGTTCTATCTGAACAGGAGGAAAAAAGTTTTTGCTGTGAGGGTGGCAGAGTCTGTCCCAGGCTGTCCAGAGAAGTTGTGGAGTCTCATTCTCTGGAGAGATTTCAAACCAGCCTGGACAATATGATCCTGGGCACCCTGCTCTGGGTGAGCCTGCTTTAACAGGGAGGGCTGGACAAGGTGATCTCCAGAGGTTCCTTCCAACCCCCACCATTCTGTGAAAGTGCTGTAATGTGAAGTGGCAGGACAGCTATTAACTGAAAGCTGCACAGAGACGCTGAAAATAAAATCTGTTTCTATTAAACCTTTAAAAGTCCTTATGGATTGTTCAGGTGCTCCGGCACAAGCTGTCAGCAGAGACAGGGATTGTTCCGCACATGGAGTAGCCAAGCAGGTCTGTGCCATGTGGTCCTCTAAAGAGCATCCCTTCTCTATATCACAGTGCCCATAAACCAAAGCTTTGCAGGAATTGAATGCTGTGGGGCTGAATCACACTGCATTTGGCTGTTGTACATGTGGGAATGGCTGCAAATCCTTGACCAGATCATGTCATTCTTCCTTGAGATGGAAAAGCCTGCAAATTACACAGAATCAGATAATGATGGTGGTTAGAAGGGAACTCTGGAGATCATCTCATCCAACCCTCCTGCTAAATCAGGGTCACCCAGAGCAGGGGGCCCAGTATCGCATTGTCCAGGTGGGTTTGGAATCTCTCCAGAGAAGGAGACTCCACAACTTCTCTGGACAGCCTGGGACAGACTCTGCCACCCTCACAGCAAAAACTTTTTTCCTCCTGTTCAGATAGAACCTCCTGGGTTCTAGTTTGTGCTCACTGCCCCTTGTCCTGTCGGTGGGCACCACTGACAAGAATCTGGCCCCATCCTTTTGACCCCCAAGGGCCCTTTTGCTATCGATCAGCATTGATTAGATCCCCTCTCAGTCTTCCCTTCTCCAGGCTAAACATCTCCAGGGCTCTCAGCCTTTCCCGGGCACAGAGATGCTTGAGTGCCCTCATCATCTTTGTAACCTCTGCTGGGCTGTCCCCAGTAGTTCCCTGTCTCTCTTGATCTGGGGAGCCCAGAACTGGACACAATACTCAGGATGTGACCTCACTAAGGCAGAGTAGAGGGTGACTAGAACCTCACTAGGAACAAGAAGATATATGACTCGTAAAGCCAGGAGAGATTACTATGGCTAGCAGGGGTCTTTGGACCTCCAAGCTGTATTTTTTTTTCCGCTCTGAAAGTCACGAGAAGACCTTTCCAGATCTAAATGTTCCACACATCAGCACCACCACCATGTCATTTGCCTCCAAATTCACTCTGTAACTGCCCTTTGGTCCCTACTTCACAGGCTCCTCGCCTTTATGGCACACCGGGACTGCCATAAGTGCCAAAGCGAGGAGGCAGGCACAGGAGCCAGCACCAACAGGTACCCAGTAAAAACAATGGGCTGCCGTTCCCAGCATCCTAAAAAGAGCAGCTGGAGGGTGGGGAGAAGGCAACTGTGAAATTAAATCCCAGCAGAAGCTGCAAGGTGAGCCTCAAAACAGGGAAGGACAGTGCTGTATGCCCTGGGTTCCACCTCCAGAAGGGTTGAGGGTGCTTTAGCAGCACCCTTTGCCCAACCCAACAGCACAGCTCAGCCCATACCCAATGTACGGGCAATAAAGATTTGCTTTCAGCTCCTTCCCAACCCCCGCCACATCTTCTAGTGTCCCCGGCATGGTCATGGGTACTGCCCCGCGCTGCTTTGCAGCCACATTCCTCCCTCCCACCTGCTCTTCCCCTCCTTCCCTTGTTCCTTTTAATTAGCAACTTTTTCTTTGTTCCCTTTAATTAAGCAGGGTGGAGGCAGAAGAGGGAAGGGGGAGGTTGTTGTCAGCCAGATGAGTTATTTTTGCCGTACGCAAGATCAAAGGCCAGGAGCTCTTGTCTCGTCCTTAATTTGGGTAGCATCTTTGGGCAAAAGAATCTTTTTCTTTGTGTTTTTTGCCACAGATGGTGGTTGGGATGCCAAGGCTGCATTGGAAGGGGAGGGCTGGAGCCCAGGAGGGTGAGTGAGGAGCAGGACTTTGGCTCCTCTCCTTTCAAGACATAACTTGAAGAGGAATTTGGGTGGTGCCCTGGACTCGGTGGGTGGGCATCTTGGGCAGGTTCCCTAATGTCCGTGCATAAAACCTGCCAATCCAGATCCTCACCTCGGGGAGGGGGGCATGACCAGTTTTTATGTCGATGGGGCACATAGCTCTGCCAGAGCTTTAATGCAGCACGAGCACTAACTATGGGAAAACAGGCAGATGTGGGAAAAGAAACCACTCGGGGATTTAAGAAAATGCAGCCTTAGCTAAAGGTACGTGCAAAGGGCCATGTTATAATGTCCTTTTTATGTGCATGTTTTTCAAGCACGTGTGGGACCCTCTAATGAAAAGTGGGTCTTTTGCGGGGAGTGGGAACATATTCTGGGATGCTAAAGCTTCAGAGAAATTTAGCCTTAATTTAATTTTTAACTTCAATCTAGTGCAACCATACTACAAGATGAGATGTTTCCTCACCCTGAGCTCAGTAAGCCATAAGATGCCGCACCTTACACTAGATACCTGCACCTTAGGGCTGAAGTCTCCATCATCGGGTCTGTTTGGATCCATGGGATTGTAACAGGGTGATGCTCTTATTTGATCAAGGTTTCCTAAACGACTAAAAATGCGGTAGAGCCTCTCCGTCTCACATGCCATACTGTATTTACTGTCCTTATCTGTAGTGTATCCCAAATACTCTGTGGACCATTTTAACAACTCTTTGGTGCTTTTTTTGGTCAACTAGGTCATAATTTCATGCTGGAAGAGAGCCCAAATGCTCTACCCCATATAGTACTGCCTCGAAATAAGAAAATACAGAGTATGACCAAACTACTATGAAGACACATCTCCCATCCAGCACCTATTTAATAGTACCTAAAAATTAAAGAAAATTAACAAATTCATAATCTAAGATTAAGGTCTGTGAGATTCTGTATTGTCTTATAAGTGAGTATCAGAAAGCAGAGGGCTGTTAATTAACTTTCTATTGACAAAACAAAGTGAATGGAAAGAAACCTTGCTAATCTGTTTGGTGCTAATCAGCACACATTATTAATTTGCCGGGAGGAAAAAAAAAGAAAAAAAGTCATCCTCTTCCCACTTAAACGCAAGTTTAATAGGGCTGGAGTGTGGTTTCGCATTACCCAGGCTTCGTTCTTTTGATGACATATGTTGCAGTGCATTTCCTAGTGCATTACAAAGCTTTGGCATAAATAATTAAAGCTGAACTCTAGTTGTTAAAATAAACGAGTGAAGTATCTTTGGTGATTAACTACCCTTCCTTCCTCCTCCCTCCCCTCCCTTTTAAAAGTGCAAGCACATGTGCCACAACCCAGCAAAATCCTTCAGTCTCCTCCTGCTACCGAGGGCATCCTGAAATGTTTTACCTGGCACGGCGGGGATTGGGATGCTTAGGTTTGCCGCTAGCGTCTGCTCAGCCCCATGGAAGCCAGATGTCATTGGCCAATTCCTGCTCACACTGAGTAAAAAAAAAAAATTTAAAAAAATCCCAAGGCTCTGGCAGATTTAATGCTCAATGAATTCCCATTTAACCAGAAGATCTGTGGGCCTCAAATTTTCAATGGGATGAGGTTCAGGTTCTGACTTGCCAGCTTAGAAAGATTGAATAATCAGTAATAACCATGCTACTTCCATCCTTCTGTAAGGACAATGCTCACACGGGACCTCTAACTCACCCTGCCCACAGCACACCCAAGCCTGGGGTGCACCCAGCACCACCAGCTGGGCCCTGCCTGGCCCTGTCTGGTTTTTCTCCTCCTGCCATCTCACAGCAATTCAGGCAATGACTTTAAGGAAAGGTGAAATTTCCTTAAAGGTCTGCTTCTTGCCACCCTCCTCCTGCTCAGGATAGGGCTTCATTTTATCCCTCCCAGCAAGGGATCCCCCTGGGTTGTGCCTGGCACATCTGGGGATGCTCGTGGCACCTAAGGACCTGTGACAGTAAAAACCATCACTTTGCTTTTCCTGTGTCTTCCCTCGCTCTTCTCCCTTCTGCTCAGCCCTGCCAGCTCTGATCAGGAGCTGGGCACTGCCAGGTGCTCTCAGGCTGTCTATGTGCTGGCAGCACCATGGGGGTGTTACTTCAAGGGACACTCCCAGGCTGCTGCTCTCTCACCTGTCCTGGGAGCCTAGCAGGAATAGATATTTGTGGGCATGGTCCTTCTGGACAATAAGCCCCATCCCCTCCCCCATGTACCTGCTGGAGAATGGAGAGCTGCCGGCAGCAGAGTTTTCATCCTCTAGGGTGTGGAGACTAAAATAAGGCCATATGCGTTATCACAGAATGCTTTGGACTGGAAGGGACCTTTAAAGTCCAACCTCCCTGCAGGGAGCAGGGGCAGCTGCAACTAGAGCAGGTTGCTCAGATCCTAGGCCAACCTCACGTGCAATGGTTCCAGGGATAGGGCATTGACCACCTCTCTGGGTAACCTGGGCCATGGTCTCACCACACTCAGTGTAAAAAATGTCTTCCTTCTCTCTAGTCTGAATCTCTGCTTTTTTAGTTTAAAGCCATCATCCCTTATTCTGTCGCAACAGGCCCTGATAAAAAGTCTGTCTCCATCTTTTTTGTAGCCTCCCCTACTTAAAGTACAGAAAAGCTGCAATAGGATCTCCCTGGAGCCTTCTCTTCTCCAGGCTGAACACCCCAACTCTGCCAGCCCGGCCTCCCAGCAGAGGAGTTCCAGCCCTTCCAGCATTGCTGAGGCCTCCTCTGGCCCTGCTCCACCAGGTCCCTGTCTCTGCTGTGCTGAGGACTCCAGAGCTGGACCCAGCCCTGTAGGGGGGGTCTCCCCAGGGCAGAGCAGAGGGTCAGAATCCCCTCCCTTGACCTGCTGCTCATTCTGCTCTGGAGGCAGCCCAGGATATGAGTCCAGGCTATACCTGCTAACAGAGCTGGACATATAGAAAAACCTGTTTCACAACCAGCCATACAATGTATTTCATTTAACAGGTCAGAGCTATTTTTAGCACCAGTTAATTCACTCTGTTCTTTTTCTGCATCTCTTTTTTTCCTCCTTTTCCCCTCCCTCAGCCACTGGAGCCGCTCACACACTACCTTGCTCTACACCTGAGGAGCACCTTGGCTCCTGTTGCCAGGTGTCCACCTGAAGTCAGAGACCTCTGTAGCAACATCACAACCCATTGCTGCATAAAGGCAGGACGTTGAGAAAACAGGGTCTGTGTGGGGATGGAATGACAGACTTCTAGGTGAGAAGAAAACTAACTTCCTCAATTAAAATGAAAATGGAAATAAAATAAAAAGGGAAGCAAAAGTAGAGAAGCTCCTGACCAATGCTGGCAGGTGATCTCCACACATCATTACATCCACCTCTGTTGCAGGATGAGCAGCTCTTTAAGACAAAAATCAAGCTGACACAAAACACTAGTTTTTGTTCTCTTGCAGATTCTCTTCACCTTTTTCATTACAGTCCTATGGAGCAGCGACAGGTCCTCATCAAAACAAGACAAAATGGACTATTGACCAGGGGAGAGGAGCTGGAGTACTGGGGGAATGCCTGCGAAGGCAGTCACAGTGCCTGAATACAGGTGGGAGAAAGAGGGTAGAAAGTCCCATCAGGCCAAAGCAAACATGATAGATGTCCCTCCCATAACCTACCCATGCAGTTCACCTCCAATCATCTCTATTCACTTATTTCTCTCTCCCATTCAGTTTATTTTTTTTAAGGGAGGGCACGTTTTTACTATTCTTTTGGTGGCTTAAACCACTCTGCCCCTTTTAGGGTACCAAAACCTGCTCCAAGACACAGCTGTAGGGACCTAGTCTAAATCAATGCAAGGTGAAGCAAAGCTCTATCCTCAGGCTTCATGGAAGGGCATCACCCAAAACTCAGTGTGGAGATGCCCCTAAACCCTGCATGCACAGAGGGTAAGGGCCTCGGGGGGCAGGGGGGTAATGCCACATCTCCTAGCTCACACAAGGTGGCAGGTCTCCATAATTGTTTTACGCGTCGCAATGCCAATTGAACAAGCTTACCGGCAGCAGCCCCAGCTCTCCAGCTCTGCCAAGAGAGCAGCCGAGCCCCAGTGATGAGTTTTTGCAAAACCAAGATGAGTCTTTTGCATGTGTAAATGGCGTTTTTTGCAAAATTAGTGTGTCCATACAAAGAAAAAGAAAAAAAAAAGCAGCACATAAAAAACTAGGACAAAGCATGGCCTAATCATGGCTCCTTGCGCATCCTCGGTGATAGCAGAGTTCCGAGCAGGCACGTGGTGAAGCAGGAGGATGCTGGAGAGGTAGAAACCCAGGAGGTAGTGGAGAGATAGTTCAACAAGGTTCAGAAGGTGGGGAGGAGATCTAGAGATTACACCAGATCAAAAGGATAATTATTTTAGTTACATTTCCCTATCTGCATCACCCTACTGGTTATGTGAGAAGCTGAGAGGCTGTGCTGCTTTTCTAGTTTCTGAGCATGCCTGGTGTAAAGAACATGCTTCTGAAGCCTCAGCAATAAAAACCAGCCTTTCATCAGACCTGCTCGTTGTGTGTTCAGGAGTACCAGAGGCAAACCTGGTGAGACCTAGAAATTTCATTTGCAAGACCTGGAGTAAATCTCCTGCAAACATCTCCCCTGACATCTACAGGTTCACTGTCTCCTGAGGGATCGATGAGCATCAGCACAGGAGGGAATCATCCCCAGAATGAAGCAACTTCTGGTCAGAGTTTGGCGCCTGGATTTGGCATCCTTGCTACCAATCCCACCAGGACTCAATTTGTTGTCTCCCTGCTTGAACTGCCTCAGGAAAAGCCACTCATCCCATATAAAGCATTTCTGACCAGCAAAGAGTCCCATCACAAGCTAACGCCCTTACGTATGGTCACCAAATCCTCAGCTGCAAACTGGGGTGAGGAGTGGAGGAAACAGGATTTGCCTCCCTGCTCCACCTGAAAGCCCGTAGTAGATGCCCCCGATAGGTTTCTGGCTGCCCTTCCCTCCTGGGAGGCTGCTCCCAAAGCAGTTGCTGCAAAATCCTGCCCCTTGTAGCCCTTTTTCAATAGGCAAGCAGCAGCTTGCCTGGGAATCACAGTCTTGATCTAAAGCAGAGCTAAAGGTGACGTATAAGGATTGGTATAGAATCATAGAATCATTTTGGTTGGAAGAGTCGTTTAAGATCATCAAGTCGAACCATTAACCCAGCACTTCCAGGTCACCACTAAACCATATCCCTCAGCAACACATCTACAAGGCTTATAAAGCCCTTCAGGGATGGAGACTCCACCACTGCCCTGGGCAGCCTGGGCCAGGCCTGGGGAACCCTTTTGGGGGAAGACATTTTTTCTCATGTCCAACCTAAACCACCCCTGGCACAACTTGAGGTCTTTTCCTCTTGTCCTATCACTTGTTCCTTGGGAGAAGAGACCAACCCCACCTGGCTCCAACCTCCTTTCAGGGAGTGGTCAAGAGTGAGAAGGTCTCCCCTGAGCCTCCCTTTCATAGAATCATTTAGGTTGGAAAAGACCTTTAAGATCATAAAATCCAACCATTTACCCTACTCTACCAAGTCCACCACTAAGCCACATCTCCAAGCATCACATCTAGATGGCTTTTAAATACATCCAGGGATGGTGATTCAACCACCTCCCTGGGCAGCCTGTTCCAATGCCTAACAACCCTTTCAATGAAAATGTTTTTCCTAATGTCAAGTCTAAATCTCCCCTGGTGCAGCTTCAGGTCATTTCCTCTTTTTCTATCACTAGTTACTTGTGAGAAGAGACTAGCATCTACCTCTTTACAACGTCCTTTCAGGTAGTTGTAGAGAGCGATAAGGTCTCCCCTCAGGCTCTTTTTTTTTCCAGACTAAATAGCCCCAGGTCCCTCAGCCACTCCTCATAAGACTTGTTCTCCAGGCCCTTCACTAGCTTAGCTGCCCTTCTTTGGACCTGCTCTAGCACCTTGATGTCTGTCTTGTACTGAGGTGCCTAAAACTGAACACAATACTCAAGGTGTGGCCTCACCAATGCAGAGTACAGAGACAATCACCTCCCTAGTCCTGCTGGCTGTGCTATTTCTACAGGCCAGAATGCCATTGGCCTTCTTGGCCACCTGGGCACACGCTGGCTCATGTTCAGTCACTTGTCAATAACTGCCACTTTTCTCCAGGCCACTTTTCCCCCTCAGCTGCTCCTCACCAGACTTGTGCTCCAGACCCTTCCCCAGCTTCATTGCCCTTCTCTGGACACGCACCAGCCCCTCACTGTCCTGGGAGTGAGGGGCCAAAACTGAACCCAGGATTGGAGCTGAGGCCTCCCAAGTGCTGAGTCCAGGGGGACAATCCCTGCCCTAATCCTGCTGCCCACGCTAGTGCTGATCCAAGCCAGGATGCTGGTGGCCTTCCTGGCCACCTGGGCACATGCTGGCTGAAATTTAGCTGGCTGTTGACAAGCACTTACAGGGCCTTTTCCACTAGGCAGTTTCCAGGCACTCTTCCCCCAGCCTGGAGCATTGCAGGGGATTGTTGTGCTCCAAATACAGGACTCAGCCCTTAGCCTTGTTGAATGTCATTCCACTGGCCTCAGACCATCAATCTTGCCTGTCCAAATCCCTCTGTAGATGCTCCCAACCCTCCAACTGATCAACACTTCTGCTTAACCTGCCTCTGCAAACACACTGAGGAAGCCTCTGCCCCTCATCCAGATCATTGATAAAGATACTAAAGAGAACAAGCCCCTGTACTGAGCCCTAGGAAACACTCCTTCTGACTGGCCACTAACGGGATTTAACTCCATTCACCACCAGTCTCCGGGCCCAGTCTTCAGCCAGTTTTTATCCAGCAAAGTGTATGCCTGTCTAAGCCATGAGTAGCCAGTTTTTCAAGCAGAACACTGTGAGAAGCAGTGTCAAAAGCTTTACTAAAGTCTATGCAGACAACGAATGAGAGGCAGAAGGGCACCCATGGTGTTGTCAGCTCTAGTCCCAATACCTTCCCTGGCAGCACTTGTGCAGAGCTGTCTGCACCCATGGGAGCGCAAAGTTGATGGAAGCACTTTTGCACGAGCACATCCCTCCCAAAAGAGGGAGTGAGGGAAGCTGTGTGCACAAAGCAACAACCTCCCAAGCCCTGAGCAAAACATCTCCCCACTCTCCATGTCCCCAGAAAAGTTTCCATGCCCAGAGAACCATGGGGAGGAGATTCTGTTGAAGCAACCTGTTTCTTGCTCCAACGGTACCAAGCCTGGGGACAGTGTAAAAGCTGTTCGGGCAGTGGGGATAAAGCCACTTCTCTTCCAGGCTTGCTAATGAGAGAGCATTGCAAGCAGAGGGCATCCAGCAGCTCCAGGTCCAGCCTCTCCAGGGCTCCTCTCTCCCTGCTCACTAGGGAGTCAGCGCTATCCCAGCTCCACTTGCAGGCAGCAAGCAAGCTGGCAAGAGCGTATTGCCTTGCCATCAACACCAGGCACTTTGAAGTGCCATCACCAGCTAAGAAACCTCCTCTAGAAAGGCAGTTTCCCAACAGCAAGCCACAGATCCTCCCACCAGAAGTGACGATAGGTATCAGAGGACCTTGGAAGACCTTGGCCAGAGCTCCCCTCTCTTCAGCACCTGCAATCCGTGGGTGAATGCTGTGCTCGGTAGGGATTAGTATCAACAGGTAGGTGTGCAGAAGCTCTCCTTATACGCAGCCAGCTTCCCACTCCTCCGCTAGCCACAAGTGCTACCATTGGCTCCGTGTCAATACCACAAAGCTGGTACGCAGGGATTCTTGGACACCAGGACTCTCACCTAGGGAAGGAGACCTCCTCGAGAGAAAGAGGATGCATGTGGGCATGCTCATAGCTTGGACAAAGCTTTCTCTTGCCAAGACCGACCATACACCCGCAGATCTTGATGGTCCCCATGACAGCTTTTGGGGCTCCTCATCTCTCTTCTGCTGTCACTGGAGCCAGCTGTCTGCTCTCGACTCTGTATCAATACCATGCTTAATTTACAGGGCAATAAAAGTTAATTAATGCTGTATTTACAAACCCATTACAATGTAATTATTGTTCAATTGGATTATAAGTTATGCAATTTCCAACAAAGTGCTTATTGCTTATGTAATAAAATAGAAGATATTTACAAAGTGATTAATTGCTGCAGTGCTAAGCAAGCGGTGCAGCATAGGGATGGGGTTGGGGACTGCTGGTCTCTCTCTGGAGGAGAGCCCGAGCCTGCACCTCTCCCAGCACTGGGCAGGGCTGCACAGCCAGAGGAGCAGCCAGGACCAGCTCCATCCTTGTGCTGTGAGCAGCTCTGTCTGCTCCTCTCATCCCAGCACTGCGATGTAGAATCACAGAATGGTTTGGGTTGGGGGGGACCTTTAAAGGCCATCCAGTCGAACCCCCCTGCAGGGAGCAGGGACAACTGCAGCTAGAGCAGGTTGCTCAGAGCCCCAGCCAAACTCACCTCCAATGGTTCTACAGATGGGACATTGGCCACCTCTCTGGGCAACCTGCGCCAGGCTCTCACCACTCTCAGTGCAAACAATTTCTTCCTTCTCTCTTGTCTAAATCTCTCCTCTTTTAGTTTAAAAGCATCACCCTTTGTCCTGTTCTAACACACCCTCCCCAGCTTTCCCTTAGGCCACTTTCAAGTACTGCAAGGCCACAAGGTCTCCCCGGAGCCTTCTCTTCTCTAGGCTGAACAACCCAAACTCTCTCAGCCTGGCCTCACACCAGAGGGGTTCCAGCCCTTACATCACTGCTGGGGCCTCATTTGACCCTGCTCCAGTAGGTCCATGTCTCTACTGTGCTGGGGATCTCAGACCTGGTCACAGTGTTCCAGGTGGAGCCCCTGGGAAGCCAACAGCAAAAATCCCCACTGGCTTCAGCAGAGCCAAGATTTTTCCCAGGTTGTCTCTGTCATGACCTCATAAAGCATTTAAACCGCCCCCAAATTCTTAATGTCCTGATTGCATTTTCTCTGCCTTTTCCAGGGACTCCTCCAACATGCTGACCAGGAAGGAGCATCACTTGTTGCTGCAGCCTGTGACACAGCTCCCCACACCTGCTTCCATGGAGAAATACCAGCAGGCCTCTGAAGATGTTGCTTTCAGAGAGGTTGCTTTGCTCTCCCAGCTTCCCCTTTCCTGTGAAAAGGGAATAGAGGGAAACGGCTCCCGAGGAGCTGAATATCAAGCTAGGAGGTTGCTCACTCAGTTGCCCTTTCACGTTGGATGAGCCTCACCAGCCATTACACATGTGTCTTGCCTTGTCTCTGCTGCACCCAGCAAGCTTTGGGAATGAAAAGGGCAGCTGCCAGAGACAAGCACCTGGGGCTATGGATGACTTTAGCACAGAGCCACAGTCCAAGCAGTACCAGGGGAGGATTTAATTCACTTTCAATAAAGCTTCTGGGTTTTGGTGTGCGGGAACGGGCACCCACATGGCAGAGCTGGACCCACCAGACAGCCTTCAAAGCAAAATGGATCAAGGGTATGGAGCTCCATCAATCCAAAATGGGCCAAATTCTGCCTCAAAGGGCTAGGTGCACCCTGCTCATGAGCACTAAGCACCCAAATGAGCTATGGGTCAATGTGCTCCCAGACAGGGAGTTCCTGGGACAAGCAGGGTTCCTGCACAGGCAGCTGACATCAGTGGTTTAGTCCTCTCAAGAGTGGCAAATTAAAAAATCTAGAGGTTTTAAATGACTAATATTGCTGCTGGGATAATTACTGTTATTACTACTATTATTATTATTTGGATAGGAGTTTGTCATGGTTAATTTGGGGAGGAAAAAGTCACAGCTGGCTCATGGGAAAAAGGGCGAAACATGCTAAAGGGCATTCATTGCATGACTCAGGGCCAAACGACCCTTTTTTTTTTTTTTTTTTTCCCTGCAATGAAAGATTATTAGATGCCTAATAATTGTCTAGAGCCTTTTTGGCTCCTGCCATTGAAAACCCCTCAACTTCACAAACAGCCCATCTGACCCATGGAGCAAGGCCCATCCTGCTCCCAAGGTTCCTACGATAAAAGAAAATGCTATAAAAATGCAGCAGAGCACTTTTCCAGCAGAAAATGCGGCTGCTTTGAATTCCTGTCAATTAAAAGTTTGATCAGCTAGGGGGAAGGGAACCATTTGAATTTCTCTCACGCTTGCTTTGTTTACTTTCATAAAATCTTATTAACATTTTTAGGTTGCTGCATTGTTATCTAAACAAGCTGCCTCTCTGAATCTGACTTCCAATTTTACGAGAAATTTTCAGCTTTCTCCTCCTAAGAAAAAAAATAAATTAACTTACAACCTGGAAACAACAGCCAAAATACTCAATACCACACAAAATCCACCTCTTGATCCAGATGCACGCATTGAACTGGATGAAGCCCTCAGAAGTGGACATCTTCCTAAGCTGCTTTCATGTGGCAGCTCCTCCACCACTTGAATTATATCTCTGTGACATTTCCAGCGCTTAAAGAGAGCTGTGGGAGGATTTGGAATGTTGCTTTTTGTGAATTATATTTAAAGCTTCTTTTCAAAACCCTGACCTGGTTTGCTCTTTAACGTAGCAAATCAATCTTCCCTTAAATTATTTAGCTTCTAGCCAAACACGGGGAGTCTTATTGATGTAAATATTATGTTTGCTCACTTTCTCAGCCGGCACACTTCACGGATGCCTCTCTATAGGATCACCATACAAAGAAGGAGAGGGATGAAAATGTCCATCTCCCACTCCTGGTGGGCTGTTCTCCTGGGGCGGTGGGCAGCAGGACCTCCGTAGGGTGCCAAGGTTTAGGTCTGAGCAGGGGTGGGAAAGACGTCACACAAATTACACCAGTTTCAGCTCACCTCAGCCAATCGAAGCGCCTGCGTTTGGTTTATAACATCTCGCGCGCCACCACTTCCTGTTGTGCCCTATTTTGCAGAGGCTCCTCAGAGCCTCTGGCTCCCCAGATGAGGTTAAGGAGATCTCTACTACTGAAACCAGCTACTTTTTTCCCCTCCTCCACAGGGCAAGACTATGCAGTTGGGGTAGGACCACATGAATAAAAAACCTTCTCCCTCACTTTTCTAGCGCCAGTTTACAGGCCAGCCACCAAATTTGAGCTCTGAGCACAGAGGCATTCCTATTATCCAAGAACATCTAATAATATTTAATCCTGCTAAGCTCCCGAACATGCCAATACCTTCTAGCAATGAGAGCTGTGGCTTAATTAACACAGGTTGATTAACAAACCAGGGAGTGGGAGGAGGAGGGAAGAGCAGCTTTACAAAAGAATCTGGTTACCTCTCCTACACTTCAGCAACCACCTGATGTGCTGCTGCGACTATCTTCAGGCCAGTTTCTAAACAAATCATGCTCTGCCCCTGGCTTCCAGCCCATTTCCTCGCAGAGCCCGAAATAAAGGATGGGGGTGTGGACGCACGGCTGCCAAAAACCTGATCCCAGGCACGTGTTTCCTGCTGTCCTCTGGGAGTCCATGGGACGTCTGAATAGGAAGTAAGCTAAAGAGGGGAAAGCAGCAGAGCTTTCTGCAGGAGCCAAACCCAGAGCTATTACGGATGTTTTATGAGTCTTATTCTTACAATTTTCTGTCTGGATATTTGCTCCATTGGAGAAGGGCCAGAGGAGGCCACAAAAAGGATCCAAGGGCTGGAACCCTTCTGCTGGAGGCCAGGCTGAGAGAGTTGGGGCAGTTCAGCCTAGAGAAGAGAAGGCTCCAGGGAGACCTTATTGTGGCCTTTCAGTACTTAAAGGGGGCCTGTCAGAAAGATGGGGAGGGACTTTTTAGCAGGGCCTGTTGCGACAGGACAAGGGGTGATGGTTTTAAACTAAAAGAAGGGAGATTCAAGTTAGACAGAGAGAAGAAATGTTTTACACTGAGGGTGGCGAGACACTGAGGGTGGTGAAGTTGGATGGGACTCTGAGCAACCTGCTCTGTTTGAAGCTGTTCCTGCTCCCTACAGGGGCGTTGAACTAGACGGCCTTTAGAGGTTCCTACCAACCCAAACCAGTCTATGATTCTATAAAATGCTCCTGATGGACCAGCTTGGCACCCTCCTGCCTCTCTGGAAGACAGCTTCTCCCTTCCCCATCAGCCAGGCTGAAGAAAGCCATGTGCCAGCCTCTGCATGAATTGGTTCACTCAACACTGCTACCCTCTGGGATGCCTGAACCCACCCCTGGGACATCCCCATCACCAGGGACTGTGTGCAGGGAGCGAATTCTGCTCAATGGGACAAATAGAGCTGATTGTCCCAATTCTGTTTGCTTTAACAAAATAACAAAAAGCTGAATTTGGGCCAAGGAACAAAGAAAAATGCCATGTTGCTGCCCTGCCAAATCTCTCTGACTTTCCAGAGGGTGTCCTTTTAGCATAGCAGTGTCCTCCCCAGGCCCAAACCCTGTGCTCCTTGTGAAGGCAGGCACCTACCAAATGTAGTATTTCAAAGCCCAGGTCTGCAACCATCACGTTATGGGCATCTTGCCAGGGAACAAACAGCTGGCAGGCACAATCTCAAGATCAAACACCAACTTCACATCACCAGCCCATGCAGAAATTATGTTCCAGGCTCAAAACACCTCATTGCATCACTTAGATATGTATTTCCTACGAAAAGAAGAGTGAGGAAGCCAGAAGAGCAACACAGACCTAGAAGAGGATGGTACTTAAAGCATCACCTGGAAGCATTACTCCCAAACACAGGTCCTTGACCTGATACTAAGATGAAAGTGGATGAAAGGAAATAGTGCTTTGCAATAAATGGATCAGAGAAGTAGGTGGTAGGAGAAGGGTGCAGGGGATGGGCTATGGAAGATGGGTGAGCAGTAAGAGCAGTGTGGTCTTCACCTGGTAGCTGACATTAGGGCCAGTCCTGTCCTAAAGTTATTGCTCTCCCATTTCCTTCCTCCAGTGCCCTTTTAAAGTAATGAGAGAGAGGAAAAAAAAAGAAAAAAAAAAAAAAAAAAAAAAAAAAAAAGAGAAGAGGAAGAAAAAAAGCAGACAAATCACTTCCACCCCCTCACCCCTCCAAATAACTGTTGGGGGTTTATGGCAAAGAGCAGATAAGGAATACGGCAGTGTTTGTCATCATTAGGTTAGAGAGACTGCCGAGATGTAATAGTATTAAACCTGGAGGCATTGTGGGTAATAGCATGCAAATTGTTACAAAGGCACTGGAAAGCAAGGCCGTTGCCTGAGCAATGTGAAAAGGACATGGTCATGTGCTCTTTTCAATGTGATTTTTGTACCGTGCTTTTTGCAATACCATTGCAGAAGTTCCCAGATAAAGTGCCTTAGAGTCTGACGATCTAGTCCCATACAAGCTGTTGCATCATTTGGTAGGTACCAGCATCATTGGCTACTTCAGAAGCACTATGAGGACAGCCTGGGAGCAAGCAGGGGCTGCTTTCCACCATTGCTTACTCCTCCAGGCTCACCCATTGGTTTCTCTCTGGATTCCTGTGACACTGAGGAGCACTGAGAAGGATGAACAAGGCATGAAAGAGCTGGTATGGAAGATAAGCTATAGGGAGTAGAGCCTCGCTTCATTAGCAATGATACCAGTAAGTAAGAGCAAGTGGGGTGAAGCTACAGACACCTTATTCATCAGCAGCCCAAACAGCATGTCCAACATCAGGTTTGGCTACCAGACCTCAGAAACAGCTTGATTCTTACATTTCTCTCTCTCTCTTACCATCACCTCCTGTTTATCTGACTGTTCAGAGACAAGGGCTCAGCCTATCCACTATACTCTTGACTGAGGGGGAAAAAACCCTGACTGCTCTCCACGCACTTGGGTGACCTGAGAATGCCTTCTGCTAAGTTCAATAGGCTCTTCATCAAGGACTGCAGCAACAGCAGCAAACTTTCCACTCTGTTTTCTTTTTTTCCTTCATGCAATTAAGTACAGCTTCCTAATCGGAATGCTGTGAGCTATTTATAGCTTTCTAATGACCATTTACTACCATAGTACTTATGAAAAAAAAAAAAAAAA
>WEIS01080984.1:2430-30192 GCA_013389965.1 Todus mexicanus
TTGCTAAGGATAGATGCATGCCTGGGAAATGGCAGAAGGCAAAGGATAAGTGAAGTGTCCAAAGTATGTTTTGTCTCATTTCCCCCAAAATTATGAGTGCAGACTTATATTGACTACATTGTTTCTTACATTTGTATCAACTGTAGTATGACAGCTGGGATGAAAACTATGGTAAGTGCACAGCAGGAGAATGAATTCTTTCTACAGCAGTGCTGTTAAAAAGTAGTGACTAGAAATGTTGCGTTCAGTCTCCTCACTGACCTCACCTTATAACTCCATAATGAGCAGTGCTTGGCCTGCTGGGTGGGAGACAGTGTTCATCAACTTGCATCTCACAACCTGAAGCATGCACTAACTCAGCAGATGTCCTTTTTTTTCTTGTACTCCCATCATGTCACATAACGGAAAGGCAAGTAGATGTTCTTTGTTGAAACCGGTATTACCTACTTATTCAGTGTTCCTGCCTTAGTGCCTGTTAGAAGAGCTTCCTACTAGCAGAGTCTTTGTGTTGTGCAGATGAGATGAGGAAGTAGGAATCAGCTGTGGAAGGTCTGTGAAGAGAGAGAGAGTGTGTGAGAGAGTGGACACCGGGGTTTTCAAGATCATCGAACTCCAGTTCCCTCATATTCTCCCTGTAGATGGAAGAGCCTTGACAAAGAGCAGTGAAACTCTGTATGGTGAAGAAATGACATGTTGGCAATAAGGTTGCAGGCCTATGCTGCTGGAGACAGCTTTTATCCTCAGCAATGAATGACTGAAAGGTTTTTAGAAGGAGAAGGTATGTGCAAGTCTTATGCTGCTTTTGCATTTGTTTTTTACTTTGTATGAAGGTCTCATCAGAGCAGGTTTCGGGCACCAAAGCTCTGACACCAGAGGAGGCCATATTATTTTCACAGAAACCTTCACAGAGAGCTGCCTGTGGCCATCTCCATTTCTTAGTGCTCTCCTCTCACTGACACAAAACACAGGAGATCTGAGGGGAAGGGCGAAGGTGACTGTCAGTGGAAATGCTTTGAGAGACCTCATGAAAAACAGGCTTCGCTTTAGGTGATGTTGTGTTTGTCACACCTGTGTTTGATCTTTCCAAGAAATACATGGCTGCCTAGCAGAGGACTGCTGCTGGAAGTGGAGAGAGATGCCTATGAAGTTGGTAGGCTTCTGACAATATGGAGAAGCAAGTCACTAAGCACCAATGCTCGGGAGGAGGCAGAAGTTTTGACACAATGGGGCATAGAAGTCATATCTTTAGAGGAGACAGAGAAGCGTCATCCTGTATTCAGCCTGGTTTTCTTACAGTAGCCTGCTGGTACAGAGCCAGCTGTTTGCCACCACAGAATTGTAGCAAGGAGATTCAGCTTTCCCACAGACCCATGAGATGCAAAAGAGGAGACTGGGTTTGGGGAGAGGAAATATAGGTGTCAGAAGAGGAATTCAGGGTTGGTAAAGCCTGTGACAGCTTTATAGATGAAACCACTGCCAGATGTTAATTGTTTTCCATGTAGTTTTCAATTGATCTGTAATTTGACTGTAGATTCCAGGCTTTTATAATAAATTGTGTACAAAGCTAGCCACTTAAGGAGATAATAAAGACTCAAAGGCAGACAGAGACATAAATTTGGACTTATCCAAGAGTAGGAGATGAGTTAGAGCCTCTTTGGCACTGCTTTTTCTATTCTCCTTTCGCCTTTTGTTCTGTAGGAGGAGCATGAGCAAACCAGAGTTTCTGTGCTTTCCAAACAGATGAGAAAAGTTGTGTCCAGCAGTGCTGCAGACACATTCCTTTTGGTGGGTGATGCCTTAGCATCTGTTTAGCCTGGCAGATAAAAATTCCCATTTTCTCTGATGGTATGGGAGCCTTTTTTGCTTACCAGATTTTCTCCACTGCCTTTGTTCATTTATGCACATTCACACGCACTGGTGTGTCCATCCATCTACTTTTTTGGCTTCTCTCTGCAGCAGATGTTGCCTTCACTTGTCATGGTAGAAGCCTGTTGGATGGTAATAACCTGCAACCATTAGCTTTAGTGTGGTCTCTTGCAGTTCATTTTGAGTGTTTTAAGACTGTGTACAAATACTTCTATCTCCTTCTTGGGCAACTCCCAGAAAGTAAGTTTTGAGTCCTGTGATAAAAATAAGTGTTTGGGTCACTTTGTGTCTTCCGCTCCTTCTGTCCCTCTGAATGGGGCACAGAGGTTTGGTCCCAAAGAATAATAATGACAGTGAGTGTATGGCCATGATTTGTAGTACGCCATGCTACTACGTGGGGTACATAGCACATTGTTTCACAGCATATATTGTCACGAGAGCCCACGCGTCAGGTAGAGGGAACTGGTATTGTTCTGATGACTTCAGCAAAGCTAAACTGATTTGCATCACCTGATTACATGGCCCTTTCCCATCGGCTTTGTGAAGGCTGACAGTGCGATAATATAATTTGCAAACTGCTGAGAACAGCCACTGTGCTGTTGGACAGTTCAAAGGACTCTGCAGGAGGCAGGAGCCCCTACTGTCCTGAAATGAAGGGAAGAGAGAGCATCTGCTTTTTCTCATCCATACCATACAGGAACAAATCTTTGGAGTGAGCGGCTGAGAATGGCCAGTTTCTTTCCATGCTGCCCCTACGATGCTACGAGTGTACGCTTCTCCCCAGTGCCGTGCCTACTTCTGCTGCGTCTTTCATTCCTAGACATCTCTATATGTTCCTTACAGCCGCTTCCAGGTTTGTCTGCTGCTAAAGTAGCAAGTGTGTTTCGATTATACTTGGAGCTCCTGCTTCAAAGGAGTGTCCAAGCCAGGTGACCACTTTAAACAGTTCTTTCTATAGTCCTAGTAGGGGCTGCTTTTGAGTTACCTCCTTGTTTCAAGTTTATGCTCCCCTATGGCAGTGTACATTTCAGGGGCTGTATAAGTCTCTGCATTGTTGCACAAAAGCATTTGTGTGTCGGTGTGTGCCACTGAACATGTGCATCACCCTGCATTCCTCTATGACAAAGCACATGGCTAAATTTGCACATTTTTGGTAGATTGTGAAGGAATTCCATTTAGTGCTTTAGCAATTTGCAGTTGCGTTCGCTGAGGTCACTGGGTGTTTTTCCGTCTGGCTGTATTTGACACTGTTTGGTTGTCTGTCTGTGAACGGGCCTGTACACAAGGTTCCATTGTGTCTGCCAAAGCACATTGGAAGTGTGTGTATACAATGCCTTAAATGTGAGCCCATATGATGATTACAATAGGCTCTGAGGACTTTACTGTCTTTCACACTCTGCCATCTCAGTGTGTGTGTACGTGCCCATGGCTTTCCTGACCTGTGACTGTAGCATGCCCTCAGAACAGGGCAGCACCCAACTGCTGGCTCATAATGTGGTGTGGACTAACTGTCACATGGGATTAGCTTTTCTGATGTAGTTTACTATGACAAGCTCTCCTTTTGGGTGCACAGATTTGAAGTTGAACACATGCAAAGCAGCCTTGCGTGAGGTGACAGGACTTCCTTTTTATGCGTACCTGGAGTCATGCCTGTTACCCTGTGATGTTGAGTATGAAATCCTGAGTCAGACCACCTTTAAAAAATGTATTTGGTGAGCCTCCCTTCAGCTGCATAAAAAGTCATGACATTAGATTTCCTACAGCATGATGAGCTCCCCTGCTAAAGAGGCAACTGAGAAAAGTGAGCGGCAAGAACAGTATTTAATTTTTGATGGCACTGGTGGGGTTTGGTGTAGAGAAGTTCTCAGGGCTGTGGGAGCTGCAGAGCCAAGGAGGGCACTGACAGAGCTGGTGGGGACCCCAAGGCTGGGAGAGCTGGGAAGGACAGAGGGCTGCAGGGAAGCACAGACAAAGCAGTGGTGGAAAAACGCCCTTTTAATTTGTTCTGATCTTCCTTTTTGTGGAGCACTAAATCCTCCCATCCCATAATTAGAACAACCTGCTGACATAAAGCAGTGAGACTAGGTAAGTCCTGTGAGCACCAACATCTCTGGGGACAACCCTCCTCCCTTTCACCCTCTCCCTTCTTTCACTGGCCTGCCCCAAGTGACCTGTCTGTGATCCAGGAAATGGGCCATTTTATGATCTAAGATAACCATTTCTGTAAAGGCTGAAAGGCTCACAACCCACAAGCATTTAGAGATCTATTGGCATTTCCCCTTTTGAACCATAGCGTTGGTCTTCACCATTTGGCACTAATTCACTATATCCATGTTTCTCTTCTCAGTGTGTGGTCTTCAGAAGAAGAAGGTGAGTGGGAAAGGCTTGTTTAGTTTTTTTCGTTTGGACACAGTGGAGGTAGATGGCGAGTCGCAGCTGAGGAATGTGTCTTAGCTCTGGTTTGTTTTTCTCTCTCTCTCTGCTGCTTTCTTCTGCTTCAGGGTGCCTTAACTTGTCAACATGTTAAGCTACATGAAGGCCTGTGTCTACCAACAGCATCCCTGGAGGGGGCAGCCCTCTCTGCCTGGGGAGTGCATTGTAGAGAGGGATGGGTTATTAACCAAAGTAAAAAGGGGTGATGTCTTCGTGTATTTTTACTTACTTCTGCCTTTGGAGAAAGTATCTGAGAGAGAAATCATATTTCAAGGACATTTCTCCTCCCACTTTGGAATCACTCAGCCAGCTGGAGAGGAGTTTGAAATATGACGAGTTCAGCTGAGCCCTGTGATGAGACTTTTATTCCTGCTAACGAGACAAGTCACCATAAAGTACCCGTTTGAGGAGTTTCAGAGATGAGTCCCCTTCCCTGCAACAGAGATGCCTCTTACTCTTTAATCAGCTCCTCTCCCTGAGAAACTGCACAATCCGTGCTGTCATTGGGCAAGCTGCCCTTCCCCAGAATCTACTCCACACCCTGTTTTAATTAAATAGCCTCATCTTTAAGTGACCCTGCGCCGTGACGGCTGCTAGAGGACCTGCAGTGTCTGGACAGGCATAATTACTCACTTCAGAGATGCTGTGCTCAGCCATCCAAGTCAGAATGCCTTCATCCCCCCCAATTTGCAGGTCCCAGTACCTTTTCTCCTATGGTGCCAGGTCCAACCTCCTGCAAGTGGGACTTGCCCCAGGCTCTCCTGCCTGGCTGTCATTTAAGCTGCCTTCTGCCTGCAGTGCTTTGTGCCACACGGATTACTCCTTCCTCTTCCGCCTGCAGCAGCATCAAATTCTCTAGTGAAAGCTGGGACTTGGGGGGCATATTTCAACTTATTCCTCTAGTTCGGGGGGGGTATAAGCCCTGGAGGGTCTGTCTTTGGCGCAGTGATCCATCAGTAGAAGGTTAGTGGCCCCACCACTTGAGGTGCTGTCTTTTATGGGGCAGAAGGCAGAAGAAGGGGCTGTAATTGGGGTTTAGCTCTCTACCCTTATCTGGGGAGAGTTGCAGGTACCACATGAATGTTTTGAATTGGTGAGTGTACGTTTGTATAAATGTTAGTTTATTATGCACCACAGCTCAAGGTCATTTCAAGGACTCATTCAAAACTAAGAGAAAGAGAAGGGGCTTACTGGTGGGAGGAGGAGGAACTGCCATTGTACTGTTGCTTGACATTGTCCAATCCTTGCTGGATTCTTACTGCTTCCCCTCCATACAGGGTAGAATGTACAGGAAAGGGGGAAAAGTCTGTCTCTTTAATCACGAGTTGGAAAGGCATAAATAAATAAATAAGCCTGTTCTCTTAATATTCCAGACTGAATCTCTATGAAGGAAAAACGAAAGGGGAAGAATGAGAAAATCAGACAGTTTGTCCTGTGCAGTGAGAATCTGCCATCACACACAGGTGGTGGGTTTGCACATGAAATGGCCTTATTTACTCTCCCACGCTTTTCTAAAGTGTTTTCGTTGTGCAGAGTTGAAGCATTTTTTTAAAAAGAGTTTGCTTCTTCCGAGCGCTCTGTAGATGGCATCCATAGGTTCTTTTGCAGAAACTGGAGCAGAGACGAACAAGTAGAGTACCATTGCCATCTGCTGGCAAAGGGGGAACTTTGTCTTTAGTGGGTTTTAAGGTTTGGGGTTGTGGAGGTTTTTTCACCTTGAAAGTAGTTGAAACACTGTGAACTGATTCATCTTGGGTGTTTGAGCGATAGAGTGTCTGTAATGTGGCGTTTCTAGTTTTGGCTTGTTTGTACATTGTCTTATTGCCTTGGAGTCTCAAGCAGGACTAGGGATGTAGCCCTGGCCTGGCATAAGCATAGTTGTCCCCATTCCATGGGATATGAAAGGTCCTTGTCAGAGATCCTATAGACACCACAGTGTCCAGGTGAGATAGAACATGAAGCACCACAACACTTTAGAAAAATGAGCTTTGCAACTTTGTGTAAAGTATTGCAAGAGGGACTGTACTGGTCTCTGCAAATATGAGTTGGGGTTGTGTTATAAAAATCTCTCTGAAATGCTCACACCATATCCCTGTCCTTAACAAACTGAACAGACCTCATCCACCAAAATCCCTGTGTGTTCACAATGTTGGATTGAAGGTTTTCTCTACCCAGCAACAGAGTTAGTTGCCTTTACTCTTGTAGAAGAGTCATACAGTGGTGCTCTGCTGTCACTGTAGTGCTCCCCAAAGAGTGCTGACCGTTTCTCATACAGTTGCAGAACATGAGAAAGGATTAACTCTCACTATTCTAACCTCAGAAAAATGAAAGTATAGTTAATGTCCTTTTCTCAGCCTTCATCTTTATTTTTGAAGGGGAAATGGAGGTAAGGGGAATGCCCAGCATGGCACAGTAGTTCTTCTGTGCAGCCAGAAGTATACCTTGAGACATCTTTTCTCAATGGCACTGTAACTTAAATAGATCCAGGAATTGGTCAGTGAAAGCTGAGGACACCAGCACCTGCATTCCCTCTCTTATATGCTCTTTGCATCGACCATGGCTGATTATACTGGAGGCAGGTATTTGATCCCAGTTTGGAAATAGGTAGGGTCCATAAGGCATGTGAGGGTACATGTGGACTAGTCCTTTAGAGCTTCAAAAATGTTCATGGTTGGAGGGAGAGGTGAAATGATGAAGGGGAAGGATTATTTACTTGCATGGAAAAAGCTCTTTGTCAAGACCACTAGTGAAATTTTGATGAAACTATGCTGAGAAAACTTTCTCAGATCCCAGAGGGAAATTCTAATGTAGGGAAGACAAGGAAGCAGCAGACTGAATGGTGTGATGAAAACGAAAGTGTCACCTGTGTCTCTACTCATCCTTTTCTCTTTTTCACACTGTTTATCACACATTTTCTGATAATTTTTCACAACAACCTCAAAACACATCTAAAAATCTCCATGTTTCCCTGCTAGAGGATTCTCCCTTTCTGGCTATTCCTAACCATCAGCCAGTCTATACTACATCTGCCAGCCTATACAATACCACTACAACCTAGTTCCAGGAACGTTTTCTCCCGTTGAAAGCCATCCGTGCTTGCATAAGCCAGTGTGCAGAAAGCAACCCAACTGTACAACATAGGACAGCCCTCTCCAGCTATAGAGCAACTTAGGACAAAAATATGTAGTTGAGTGGGAGTTCAGGAAGGGAGGACATGGAGAAGGAGCCAGAAGCATCAGGGAACATCCGCACTCAGCTGAGCAGAGTGGGACAGGGCAGCATGTGTATAGGTTCGTTTCTGGAGCTGGTGAATAACAGTTGCAAGTACACAGGCACCATAGGTAAGGGTTTTCTGATGGACGTAATGACTTCTTTGTGAGAAACTGTCTGCCCTGTAGATAGAGAAAGACTGAAGCACCATTTTTAATGGCTTCTGGCACTGAGGCACTGCATCTTTTTCATATTCTGTTTCTGTCCTGGGCTCTGACCGTCATTAGTGCATGAACAAATGCAGCATATTCCCAGTGAGCTCCCCATGCCCTGCACTATCCCCATGCTTCAGGCAGAGCACTGCTAAGCAGAGTTGTTATGCTGTGAGAGCTGGCATTGAAAGCCAAAGAGCAAAGGTGTGGAAGTTGCTAGAGGAAAATGGAAAAGGGATGATAAAAAAGGGATGGGGCAGAACAGGCGGTAAGGTGGGGGAGTAGAAGTCTTGTGGTCTGGATATCTTTTTACTGGTTTGTATTTGATTGGGAATTTAGTGGTTTCATATTCACCAATGGCTGAATTTTATTTGCCCAGTGCAGAGAATAAAACTCATGCACTTTCAACCTTGCCAGCTTCACATTACAATGTAGGAAGCTGCAACACACTTTCCAAATACCTGTTTGTTCTATAAAGCCCTTTAAAGGATCCACTTACATGTAAGTACCGATAGCAGCATTTGAAACTGTATGTGTTCCTTGTGCTGCAGCCAACAGAGAGCAGCATCGTTACACACGTGCACGTGCTGTTCACACTCCAATCCAGTGCATAGTGCTTCCCTGTGACTGCTTATCCACCTAGTACTGGTTTCCACCGCCATGCTTTTGGCAGTAGGTGTCAGAGTGAGCTGCTGCGTGCTCACCATCCTCTCTGTGCCAGTGACATGCTGACCCCAAGCATGGGTGTCTCCCAGAGAGGAGTCCTGCATAGGCAGCCAACTGCCTATTTGCTGTGGGAAGCCGTGCTGCAAACAGGGGATTTGGTTGCTTCAGGATCAGTAAGGTAAAATGAAGTAGGGGAGATATATTTCTGTTCTTGGCACAGGGTTTATCGCTCATCCGGCAAGTAAATCTCGCTTGTGACTCAGTGAGGGATTCTGTTGTCTGCATTCCCTCAGTAGACCTGTCTGATCATTCAGGAGACTTCCCTGCACTGGCAGAAAGCAGTACAAGCAACACAAGGTAGGATGGGCCTGAGCCTGCCTGCAACGGGAAACAGGATTCCAAAGGCCCATACTACCCAAATGTAAGCACAACAAAGGGATTGGTCCCACAGGATGGGGTGATGGTCTGGAAACACAGGCCCTGCAGTGGGACAGCATCTGCATATTTCCTCCTGGAGTGACAGGATGGTGTGGCCATGATGGGGAAATGCTGTTATTGCAGGTGCGTAATGGTCACGCTGACGGGAGACTTCAAGAGGCTGGATATCAGCCACTGACTGCAGTGTCCTTCCTCAAGTGGGAAGAGCTCAGGAACTTTCTGTCACGATGGTAACATTGATCCAGTGGATACAGCAGCATTAACAGGACATTATCATCAATGCCAAGTCTGGCTCTCACTAAGACTTGGGCTGGAAGCAATGATAATAAGCTTCAAAGCTTGTTTGTTGTTTTGTTTTAAACAAACATGGCAACAGACTCTCAAATGGTTTGGCATCTCTTGTATTAGGGAGCTAAGCTAGGTAGCATGAGGCTGGAGTTCATTGCTGTGCTCAGCTATGTATTTCCCACCCGATACAAAGAAATCTGCCTGGGCTTCTAGCCCATTTGTAAAATGAAGGTGGCAGCACTGCCCTAGCTCTCAAGAGTTGTGTGGATGAAGAGGTGGGAGGATGGATGCTTGCAGACTAGAATGACTGGAAGGTGGGGAAGCATGACATAATGGCCTAGGAAAGAAAGGGAACTGCACTGGTCAGAGGGCATTACACTCTTTCTCAGTGTTTGTGGTAAATTGGGTCAGATCTTCTGGCTGTGACCTGTTAGGTGACGTGGGAACTGCCATAGCAGGCTTTGATTTTGAGGGAAAATAAGGAAAGACAATACTTGTCTAACCAGGAGCCATAGGTATATGCTTGTGCCATATCTCATCTGCTCATATTAGTGGCTAAGGCCATGATGGTACCTCTCCCCTATCTGAAGATGTTGGGATGGGCCAGACCCACTTCCAAGATATCAAATTCTTCCCTTGTGACTGCAGGCAGACCCTCGTCAGGGAAGCAGGATGTGTGTCTCTCTCTGCTAACACACACACACATACACGCACAAGCCACAGAGAATTAGCCAGATGGTTTCACTTGAAAAAATCGAAAGCACAAAGCCATCTGCTTTTCTGTCCTGGGGATCATGAACTTGACTTCTTGTCTACTGGTATAAATTGAATCTCACAGAGTGCAGGTAATGCATATAGGCACTCAGTTTAAAAATCACTGGGCCTGATGGGGGTAAGAGGACTGGAAACAACTCCATCACTCGAGTTTTCTGTGGCTAGATGTTCCCAACATGTGTTTGCGATAACCCTTCCACTGTGAGACAAATGCCAGCCAAATAGCTGTTAGTTGTGGGAAGACATCAACTGCTAAGAGCTACTGAGTGCTGTATGCCCACACCTGCCAGAAGCTCTTGCTTAACGGCAGAGGGAGTACTCGCATCGCTCTTGGAGAGGGACATGACTGCTTCTCTTTCCAAACAGGTGCAAGGGAGAGAGAGCTGCTTAGGGAATGAATTAGACACTCATGGAAAAAGTAGTCCAGTCCTTGAGCAGTCACTGAGATGCTCATGTATTAAACTGAGCTGACAGAGGAATGACATTGTCACGACAAGCAAAGGGACCACCCTCCAAACGAAGATAAGAAAGATGTTTGCGTAGTTGGCATAGAGAGGGGGACAGTAGCTACCCATCATGTATTGGAAAGGCACCCAGGATAAGAAGTTATTATTTAGGACAACCCTGTATAGGGAATAAATAGAGTTTAGAAGCCAAAATCTTTCCTCCAGCGCTGGCTTGAATGTTCGATTTGGCCCTGTTTCTGTTCTCTCGCTTTTGAATTTGGTTTGTGTGATTATGTCAGGAAAGAAGTCCCCTGGCTGGAGCTGTTGTAGAAAACATGGCAGTTAATTCAGCATTGAGAACTAATGTTTAGTTTGTATTATTAGTGCATAATTGTTTAGTTAGGTATTGCCAGCATTCATGTTTTGTTGTGAGGCTTGTAGGATTCATTGTGTTTCTGAAAGCCTTGCTGTTAAGTCAAGATATTTTTTTCTTTCATTGAAGCAGTGTGTTTCTGTCCTTCGTGCTTTTGAAGAAAAAAGTGAACCTGAAAGGCTAAATGCAAGGGGACTAATTAAAACAACCCAACATTTATGACTTGGGATGAAAACCCAAAACCTTGTGATTTTTAGCTTTGAGGGCCCGTCTCCTGATTTTTTTGTACTGCAGTGTTGGCAATGTGGCACTGAGAAAACACATTGCAAATTGCAGTGGTTTCCTAGGAAGTTAAATGCTCTGGGAGTTGTTTTCATCCATTCAAGAATATGCAAAACTTACCACATGACTCTTGTATTCAAGAAAGTTGTAAAGTTTCAATTTGCTGCTAACAAGTAAGTTGAAAACGAAAGATAGTTTGTAGAGAACAAAAACCCCCAAGATACATCAAGACAAGCCCTGTTCAGCAAAAGCTTTAAAGCATGAGCTTACTTTTATGCAAAGGAATCATCCTTTTATGCAAAGAAATCATCCCGCTGACTTCAGTTGATTGTGTTGTGTTCATAGCCAAATGATTCTGAAGGAAAAAATAGGCTGGAGGAAACGAAACTGGGAAGTGCTAGTGGACAGTTCATGAATTGGAGGAGGTAGAATTAAGCTAATAAATGATTCATTCAGAATTGTTTACCCAGCTTTAGCTAGCATCAGGAGGGAAAGAATGCAAATGGGGCTGATTATCCAGATTCACTTTGCGTCAGTGAGTTGTTCTTGGCTTGTGAACTCTTCCTACAAAGGGAAGGCTTGAACACTCCATCATTTGAGAACATTTATCACTGAATTGGACAAAAGTCTGAGAGTGCACTGCAGAAAATCCTCATGGCAAAGTGGAGGGCTGGATTCCCCAGGTGCTCCTTCCTTATCTGCTATGAAGTTTTAGTGTTGGTAACCATGCAGATTACTGGCAGAATTGCCTGAATGAAATTGCACTGAGGCGACTCTCCACTAAAGGTTCCTAATAAAGGTATAGCAAAATCCTTGTCAAACAGCTAACTCTTTTTTGCAGAAAAAATAGCCAATCTAAACTAAAAATACCTAGCTGATTCCCTGAAAAATCTTTACTCAACTCTGACTCAAATGAGGATTTTGGAGCTGGATCTACCCACCAGTTCTAGTAACAAGCTGCCGGAAGCCCAAGGCAAACCCTGCACACATGATACTGCTCAAGACAGCTGAATTTGTGGTTCCCTGGTGCCACGTAACAAGCAACCCACGCCAGGCAGTATGGAGACACAGGAGAGCAGAAGACAGGCCTGACTGTTTTATAAGCTGTACCAAACAAGGACTGCTAGTCAAATAAGAGTAATCTCTTTGTGGGTGAGATACCTTTCGTTAGGTAACCTCCCTTGAGAATTGATTTATCTGACAGTGACATAGGACAAAGTCTGATATGAGCCAAAATTATGAGTTGAGAGTATACAGCAAGACTTAGAATGGTTTCTTGGGGGTGGACTGAGGAGAGAAGAAAAGCTCCCACATCTCTTTGAAGTGATAATGAAGTTATTTTTGGAAGCTCTTATGACATACTGGAGGAGAGGGCCTAGGGGGGCGTGGACTCTCCACCACTGAGAATTTAGACCACTATATCAGACAAATGGTTTTCAGGAATGATTCTCATGTAGCTGATGGTTTTGGGGAGCAGGAACTGGCTCAGTGATTCAGCAAAAGTCTTCCAGCTTTACTTCATATGATTCTAGCTGTGTACTTTGTGGAGCAGGGCTATATAATAACCAAGGTACCATTGACTCTCTTGTGATTGCAAATAGACAAATGGTCAAGAACTCTACTTTACAGGTGGCCCTTCTCAGTGTCACTTTGGGACATGGGAACTAATTACATTATAGGAGAAATGACAGCCACTCACTCATGAACCCTGCTTCCTTCAGCACTTTAAGTTGTCTATGGAGGTCTCCCATCCAAGAATCTGAATTAATGCTCCCTGGAACAGGGAAAAGAGAGAGGAAATTTATGGTGGTTTGCAAGCCTGAGAGAGACACCTTGACTAACAAGCTAATTAGCCCCTCAAAAGCTGGTAGACAAATGGGAGCAAAAGAGTCCCTGTTTAACTGGCAGCCTTACATTTTGCACATCATGAGAAGGCAGCTTGCCTGCAGGGGCCGGCAGAGTTTGACAGGGGAGTAACTATCAGTATATCTGCTTCCTTCTGACACACAGTCTTCTGTGGTGGCACAGAGCACCCTGCACCTCAAAGGGGCCATAGCAGTGGTGGCAATCATTCACAAGGTATCCTTTTAAGTGAGATGTCTGATGTTCAGGTAAGCGAGTGTTTGATGTTGGAGCCAGAGTGAAGCTGGTGGAGCCAGGGTGAAGCTGTTAGAGGAGGAAGAGCCAAGGAGCACTTTGTGCCCTATATTGCTCGAGGCTCCTGTGGTGCAGGTTTTCGAGAGCGAGGGAGCAGCCCACCCCACCTCCATCTGTGTGAAATAGATGGAACATAAGAAATGTTTTAAATAATTGAATAATGAAATGAATATATTAATGCTCAGAGAGCGGGAGAGGGCTTCTGGGCTGGACTTATTCAGCCAAACAGCCCCTGACAAGCCAGGCAAGAAGTAAGGTCAGCGTTTATTCCTCTGGAGGGGATTGAAGGCAGGGTACTGTGTTCAGTGGCTCTCCATAGAGCTTTCCTTTCTTCCATTTCTTTGTTCAGTGATTCCAACTGCTTTTCTTTCTTCAGGTTGTCTCCTCTGCCTCACCGTGTTATGCTCTGCTATCTCTAGATGATCTTTCTCCTCTGCTTTTTCTCTCTCATGATCATTCCCTTTTGCATCCTTATCTTCCCATGGCTTTATCCTATTTAATCCTCCAAAACACTGGCAACCTTCTCAGAGAGCATGTATCCATCTTCAAGACATATGCCCACCCTAATTCTGTAGCCACTTTATTTCTTAGAAGCATTTAATTACAAATGAGATTCATCTACTCTCCAGATACTCCTCTGCTCATTCAGGAGACAAGTTAGTGTCTAACACCAAATGCAGTGCATTTCTGGAAACGCTTGGAAAGCAGACAGCTGATGTTGGCAGTTTGAACCATCAATTTGCTGATGTAGGAACACAAATGCAGAATTGAGTTGGATTTGGTAAGTCAGGCAGTAAATGGCACAGGGGTTGGTATTAAGAATGGTTGAGTTACAATTCTGGTGAAAAAATATGGAGTGATAAAGCTAGCAGCAAAAAGCTGTGTGCATCATTTATTATACTCAGCTCTGCCAGTGCTCCCCTCCTGCCCCCAGCTCTCCCAACCTTGAGCTCCCCAGCAGTGCTCCCCAGCTGCCCTGTAGCCCCCTGCGCTCTCCCTGCTATTTAAGGACTTAATTCCTCTTTGTGGAAGCTACCAGTGTTGTTGATGCATGCAGTGGTTTGTCAAAGTGATCATTCAGTTCCAGAACATTACAGGAAAACCTGCTGATACCCATCAGGTGTAACCTGAGTCATATTTCAGATCTTAAATCCAAAGTACTTAAGGAATCATCCAACCGTTTTGTGTTTGTAAATGTAAATGAAAATCATTCAACTAGTAGCTTTGCTCTGCTTGAAGGCTTTTTTTTTCCTTTCCAGATCTTCCTGTTTGAATTATTTGGGGAGCAGAACCTTCAGAGATCTTGACTTTTGAAGTTAGTAGGGTCCCATCATCTAAGCTAAGCAGAGAAATTATGCTGTTACTGTGTTTTACTGAATGTACAAATTTGAGGACTTATTGAAAGAGATTAGAATGTCCCGAGTACAGGAATGAGTTCAGAAGCATGTGAGAAGAGAGTGATGAACTGGGAGGAGCTAGGAGCTGGAGGGGTGTTGGATATGTTGGAAACTTGATTTTCCTCCTAAGATCATGAGAAAAGTCTGTGAGTCTCTTCGTACATGGGGTAGTCTGTATAAAACCCACATAGAATACATATACAAAATACTTGTATAAAAAGTACCTATAGAAGAGGAGCCGGTGGTGTGGATCATAGCAACAGCTGGTGAAGAGAGGAGATGCTAGTGGAAAGAGACAGATGATTTCTGGGTGCAGCATACAGGGACAGGTGGAGAGGAGGAAAGCACAGGGAGTTTAAAAGTGGCAGCTCTCTCCTTCATCTGGGAAGTTATTTCTTATGCAGAGTGAGTGTAACCCTCCAATGCGTCTTCCAGTTAGTGACACCCAGGAAATATTTTATGGATGAGACTCCATCACCTGTTGACATGAAGAGGAGAAGGCAGAGCCACCGGTGATGGATGATCACTTGGAAACTGCAGTGAGTCCTCTGCACCCTCCGCCTCCCTCTCCATGCCTCTTTATCATGCATCAACTGCGGTAGCATCCACCTGCAGCTGCTAGGAAACTCCCAGTTCCCAGCTTCTCTCCCTCTTCCAAGATGTTTTACCATCTTTCGCTATCTCTGAAACTGCTTTTTTTAAGTTAGAGGTGTCATCACCTAAATGGATGAACTGTGTGTATTTCTGTAGGTGACACCAAGAGAGAGAATTCTTCTCTGGACATATTGTATGGAAAATCTTAGATTTTAAGCCTTATTTACTCAGCATCCTGGCGTAAATGAGGGACCTGGCAAAAAAGAAGCAGAGTTTTGTGGTTGTTTTATTTTGGGTTGCAGTGGGTATGTGCTGCCAATCTGAAACCTTTGTGCGTGTGTGACGTTTTTGTTGGGGTTTGTTTGCTCCAAATACCCTCTTTCTCTGCATTTCTCTTCTCACTATAAACTGCAGTTGCTAATGCCATGGGAAATGGCAAAAAATGACCACAATGGGTACTGGAAAGCCTTGCCCCCCAAACCAGGTTTTGGGTAGAGACAAAGTAAGGAAAGACAGAGAGCTTCAGAGGTGGCCGTCCAATCCTCCTGATAGTATTTTTTTACTGAGCAGCATCTAGATACAAGCATTTGTCAGAATCCCATTTAATAAAACTAGTTTTCCAAATACATATGAAAAACATAGAATCTAGGTGCTGGCCACTGTTATAGTGTGTCTATTCTTGTGCAGTCTCAATTAAACCTTCCCGTTCAATCCCCAGCCATCGGATGCTCCCTTCTGTGACTGCCAAGCCCAGCCTGCAGAAGCAGGTCTCTGACTGTGAGCTGTGTTATTGCCATGCCAACCCTTCCTTTCTTCCTAAAGCCCTGAATCCCATCTTTGTTTTTGCTTCCTGCAGGAGAAGTTCCACATTCCTGCGCTAGTTCCACATTAATCAGTAAGCAGTTCACTGCATCGCTTAGTCTAATTTAGGTGGTACCCAAGCTTTCCCATCTTTTCTATTTCTCTGTACACAGGGCGTTTTGGTATATGGGATGCCCAGAAAAGCTCAATGGGGGTTTTACTCTGCATACAGGCAGCAAAATGCCAGGACTGTTTGAAGCATGCCATTCTGGCTTCAGAATGGTGGCAGTGGTGGCATGGCTGGATGCCTCCAACCTGAGTCTGTGATCAGCCTCCTAAGGGCCTCCTTCCCAAGATGTAAGTCAGAGTAAGCCAGATGCTGCTGAGGGACCTGAGGCTGTACCTGCATTGCATTTAAAGGCTGACAGTGTAATAGTATGGGGTTGAAACCATCCTAAGTGCCTGCTTCAACTCCTATGCATTCTATACACAGACACACACATGCACTGCACATCCAGCAGTCCACATGATAGCAGTGTAAAATGAATGTCAAGGAGCGTTACTGGGGCACGGCCCCACCCCAAACACCAGAATTTGTCCTGATTGCCAGTGGACTGGGAATACAGGCTAATAATGGGTCCTCGGGAACAACTTCTCTCCCCTGTGTAGTTTTTCCCTCCTCCCCACCCTCCCCCTTCCTTCGCCTGAGTGTTTAGCTCTGAAAAGAATAATTTATCAAATCATTTTTATTCAACTTTGGAGGAGGAAGAAAAAGGATAGTGGGGGAAAAAAGGGCCTTTGCTGTTTTAATTGCTTTGCGGCATACTTGTGAGAGCGGAGCTGGGCTTATCAAAGCAGGCACAGCTGAGTCCCTGCCGCTCGCTAATGAGAGCAGCCACGTGATGAGCCACGCTCCTTCGATGGACCAGATAGTGCCTCGAACCAGGCAGCAACTCAAACACTCAGCAAGTTAATTTAAACAAGGAGCTATAAAGTTTAAACGGAAGGCTGGGCAGGCTTGTTTTACAAGGACTTTGGAATCAAATTAAGGGGCTTATTTATCTAAAAAAAAAAAAAAAAAAAAAGTGAAATGAGACATACAGCCTAGAATGGCATTTGGCTTCGTTTCTTCTGATGATTCATTTCTGAGTCAGGTGTTGGGGTCTAGGAAGAAGAAGGTTATTTTTTTTCCTTGACTGAATGAAATCCAGGGAACCAGCTGAATTCCTGGAGCCCATTAATTTCTCTTTGTGCCTTAGGGTGTCTTTTAAGACCTTGGTGCTGCAGTGACTCCGGAGGGCTGCCATGGAGTGAGGTGAGATCTGGTTGCAGGGTTATGAGAGCTGTGGCTCTCGACCAGAGAGCTGCTAAAATTAGTGGTCACTTGGGTGCCAGCAGCACATACTCACGTCTTTAGGGAGAACTACCAGGGTTTTCAGGGAGCTGTGCAAGCTGCCTGGGTTTGAGTCAATCAGTCAGTGCTCTCCTGCAGGCCCCCATGGCTCTCCTGCCATGGGCTGCCCGTATCAGCTCTGCAGCACCACAGGAGCAATCCCAGCTGTCCATGTCTGCTAAATCCTAATCTCTTGGTACTATTTGCTTTCATTTCCACTCACTTTTGGACTCATTGTAAGTCAAGTTCTGAAAGTTGATCATTCATACCAGCTGCTAGTGTTCTGTCCTCCAACATCTCAAATTATTTAGGACAAGAATCCACACACAGCTTTGTTACTGCATTTCAGTTGTGTCTTGCAGGACACCTTGTAGCTGATCTTCATGTAAATATACCAAAAAGTCCCTTTCAACACATATAGTACGTCTTGAGCAATCTGAATTAATATCAGTTAGCCCTTTTTTGAGTTGGATGTTAGATGCAGTGACATCCTGAGGTACTTTTTTACTTTATTTTATCATTCTATGGTTTTGCAATCCTTCTGTTCTGGGGATGAGTCTAACATAGCCCTGAATGAACTGTAACTAGGCTGGTACCCATCAATGAAGGTGACTTACCCCCAGCACAGGGTTCAGCTCAGTGATAGAAATAAAGGAAACAGAGAGTGTGAAAGAGGAGACTAATATCTCATACTTAAGTTCTTTTTCAATAAAATTGTTCATGGCCCTTCAGGCTATCATCACACTTAGGTTTCACATTTTTAATTAAAACCCCCATAGCTGAGATTTCTGTAATATTGGAAGAGCAAGGACTGAGTTCTACCTGTCTACTTGTCAGTTTCTTCATATGAAGAAACAATGTTGGTTCTCTGAAATATCAAATGTGAATAAAATATGTTGGGTTTTTCTTTTTTTTTTTTTTTTAACTCAGCTTAAAAAAAATAGTTTCATAAAAAGCTCTCTTGAAAGCAATGATGGGACAATCTATTATTAAATGAAACAAATCAATATTAATGCAATCTGATGGCTGAGATTTGCTTGAGTAGTATTTTATATTCATGTGTATGCTGTTAACTCTGCCTTATTAGATATGTGCAACATGGGTGAGTTAAGGTTGCTGTGGGAACCATCATATTTTAAATTTCTTGACTTTTACACAGGTAAAGTCAACCTCAAGCTACCTTGCATTAATATCATGTAATTTCCTTGATATAAGAAAGAGTGTTGGAGTATGTTATTGTCTGTGTTCCTGCATTCAATTGCACACTCAACCAAAATGAGTTCAATTCTGAGCCCCACACTACAGAATTAGAGCAGCAAAGCTCTTAAAACAACTGCTCTAAATGCCGCCATGGTCCACATACCTGAAGACTTTTTCCATTGTGGGCTTCTCTCCAGGTGTTTGTGCATGTCCTATGGTAGTAGCATACACACACGCATCCTGTGATGCAGCAAGGAGCCAAGGGATAGAAATAGATGGTCTGGGACCTTAGGCAAGCCATTTTCCCTAGTGTATGATGGACTATTCCAGATGCATGGAGCTGCATGAGAAGAGGCTGGAATGACCAAACTGTATGTAGGACAATACTATAAATGCTCCTAGTTCTGCCCTTTTCCTGCCTTTTTGACATTTTCTGATACTCTGTGCATATCACCAGGTGAATGGGATGCTAGTTTGAGATTTCACTATGCTCATTGCAGTTCAAATATGTCTTCCTTCTACTATACCTCCTCCTGAGTATCGAACAGCTAGATAATTTCCAACTCTTATTCAAAATGAGAGAAATTGTTGCCTATTACTAATTACCTACATCTTACAGCACAAATGTCCATAGCCATATTGGCTGCAGGCTCTTCGTGGTCCAGGGAGAGATAACCACAGTTAGGAAGCAGTTTTCAGATGCAGCCACCTGATGTGCACAATAGGGCGGGATGATTCAGGATTTGGAAGGCCATACTGACCTCTAGGAGTGTAGTCTAACTCAAGAGGAGCCTTCTGCATTAAACATAACCAAATTTAGCCCTTGTATATCCACAAGTAGATAGCAATAATATGCAGACACCCAGCCAAGACATTACCAACCTAACTATATGCTAGGGTAGTGTGCTGCTTGGCTACTTCACCCTGCAGAGAAGAAAACAGCTTCCATGAGGCTGGCTGGAACACTGTTTTGCTACAAAGACGTTGCTTCTGGTACCAAAACTGGTTTGCAGATCTTGGCAATGCTCTGCTTTATGCTACAGAAACATAGCCTCAGGATCATCTCTTTTACTGGATATGGTTTGCACTGTTCGGCACAATTTCAACCACTTCTAGTCAGCACGTGACATTTTAGCATGTATGTGAGTTTAGCTACAGCTAATTGACAAAAATATCAGTTCATCTGTTGTAATTGTTAGTGCTGTTGGAAAAGGACATGTAAATCTGGCAATAGCTGTGAGAAACAAGAACCTGGAGCTGGTGTCGTTTGTTGAACTATTTGGGAAATAGCAAATCAAGCCTCTCTATGTGAGAAGCAACCAATCTTCAAGACTTGCCTGACCTCTCTTGGCTAGTAATGCCAATCACAGTGAGTGGTATGAATGGTAGTGGTCCTTTTGTGCAGGAACTGAGAAGATCACTCGGGTCTCAGTTTAAGGTTTTATGTCTCATGGCAATAGCTCTGCTTGTGCAAGCAACTACCTGTGGCAATGGCTCACTGATTTCCTTCAGTGGATTGTTTTAGCTGTTTAGCAGAGATAGGATCATACACTTAACTCATACTGTGGTGTGTTCTAAAACTAATTCATCATCTCATGCCTTTGGCGAATGGTGATGTCTTTTGCAACCATTTGTGTTTCAGAAAGACAACTTTAGGGTAGTTGCTCTGATCTTTTCAATCCTGACAGGAGATTTTCGTGGTGTGGAAGTAGTTAGTAAGGCATCCAGTAAGGGGACAGAACAAAACGCCATGTGACTGAGATGGCCAATTAGATGTCATGAATATTCAGAATTCTCTAATCGAATGAAAGCTCATTACAAACAGCCAGACTGAAATTTGCTCATGTAAAATATTCATTGAACAATTTTGCATGAATAAATAATAAACAATAATAAATGCATAAAAATTTGTTCATAGACCATCTATCAGCAGGGGGGGAAAAAGGACAGAACTTGCTAAATAAATTGTATGTAATGAGGAATCTGTCCACTGATAGTTTTGAGCTCTCCCATGGTAGGTCTGCTGTGGAGATCTGACATGAGCATCTTTCTTCTGGGAGGGATGGGAAATAGGGCTGCTTAGAGTTGAGAAAGACACCAAGCTACCTCAGCCTTAAGGAAGCGTAGTGTCTAAGATTGGGACTTAGCTTATGCTAGATGCCTGAGAGTTGCCTGAACTTGTGAGCTGGAGAAACTTACTGGATTTGAAAAAGTTTCAAACTCGTTTCCATCTAAGAGCAAGAGCAGCCGCCTGTCCAGCCAACCAAGGTTTTCAAAACTCCTCAGTTTCACCTGTCATTGTAGGGCCATGCAGAGGGACAGCAAAAATTAAAACTGCAGTGTGTATGTATGAGGTGCAAGGGAATGCGTATTGCTGGACACATGCAAACAGACTGTACACAAATAGAAAAAGGTCAGAGCTGTCCCAGAGCTGCATATGGAATAACTGCAAATGACTGCATGCGCTCTGCCTACCTGTTTTGTTAACAGAGCCAGGAGAACAGGAGGGAGAGAGAAATCAAAGGGTTGTTTCAATAACTTGTGAAAATAAAATTCACAGTTGTTAGAAGAGAAATACCAGGCAAATGGTACTAAGCTGTGATCAGGGATGGTCATGAATGAAAAGGTCTCATGTCTGATCCAGTCTTAAATTATACCGTGCCGAGGCCCATCTGTGAAGCATCTGGCTCTTAGGAAGTCTATGTATGAGACAGCCCAATCTATTAAGTATGGTCTAGATGAGAGCTGTATACCTTGGGGTAGGAACAGTCATTTTTGTTTGCACAGAACCTAGCAGAAAAACACCTCATTCTCCAGTTATGCCCCATCATAAGCACAGTGAACGACACAGTTGTGGAGACATTATGTATACCTTTTGGCAGGTGGAAAAGTGATGTGAGATCTCTAGTTGCCCCCCACTTTCATTGTGTACAAGTCATCACTCACCTATGGTAAACCTTTGCTCATCCCTCTTCACCCACATTGTAATTACCTGACAAGTATCCCAAGTACCCACCCACACAGAAAATTACATGGCAAATTTCCTGTAACTACATGGTGATTACCTGGTCCTTCATGCTGCCGGGTAATTAGAATCTGAAAGTGCTTTGCAAAGGTTAATTTATGTGAGACTGCTCATACCCATCTGCTTACCCTAAGCCCAGGACTTCCACTTTCACATACGGGACTCGTGCTCTTCTGTGGCACCGCCTGTGCTACAGGGATTTGATGTCTCTGTGGGTCAGGGCAGAGAAGGCAGCCAGGGCTGGGTAGACTTCTATCTGTTGTCAAACCCCTGTGCCTGGTCCCCAGCAGATAAATGCATGATACTAACACAGCCACAGGAGTCTTATATAAGGCTCCCTATCTGCTGTGGTCCTCAGGAGTTTGGCGTGGAGCTGCTCAGGCCCCTGCTGTTCTCCCTGGAGGACCCACCATGTTAAGGTGGCCTTCCCATTCTGCCTTACAGTGGTAATTGCTGCTCTTCTACCAGCCAACATGGGAGAATTAACATTGGAAAAGAAAAGAAAGCAAAACAAAAACCCTTATGCCCCCCTTCCCACCCATGAATGAAATTTCACATGGCAATATTCTATTAAAGTGGATGATCATGTGTCTTTCACCCTGGAGTTCTGAGCTTTCACAGCTGGATTTTGCTCTGTTACAGAGAATCCCTCCTCCTTTAACTGGTTGCAAATCCCTACCTTGTTATCACAAGACAGTTAACTATCTAATCACATGGTTTTATTGCATGCTTAGCCGTGAAACACCCTGTACTGCCAGATGCTATAACAGACTGTATTAGGGAAATAATAACAAGGCAATTCAGAAGGCTCGTCTCATAGCTGCTGGGTAATTTAGTGACCAGGCTGTTCTGTAATTTTGTTGTCACTGTGGCTCTGTGGATTTGGCTGGGAAGAGCTGTGTCAACACGTGCCATTTGTGGTGATGGGCAGCATGTTGTACTGCAGAATTCACAGGAAGAGCTGGTGCACAGGGTGATTGGAGGAGTCTGTTTGTTTCTCTTTATTATTAGTCAGGGTGGACGTATGCTTGGGGACTGCTCACTGGGTTCCTTGGACCACAATGCAAAAATGGTAGCAGAGGCTGATTTTTCTCCTTACCCCTAGAACTGCTTTCTCCAGGGGAGTATTGATGAAGATGAACAGAGTGAGCATAGTGGAAAATAGGGGATGGGAACTGTTTATCTGGACAGGGCAAAAAGATACCCCCTGGGACTCTGGCAGATTAACACTTCTGCAAGCACCAGGATTTGTTGAAAAGAGGAAGACAGAGAATATATTAAACCATCTGTTTCCCTCTTGCAGTGAACGGTAGGGCTGGAACAGAGATGAGTGTGTCTCCTTGTTCATCACTCCTACCTGACCATAAGAGATAGAAGATTGAGTACTGGCAAGAGACATTTAAAGACGAGTGGCATTCAGCAGGAGCCTCAGTAAATTCATATTTACTAGCAAAATAGGAATAGCAGTATAGGAGAGATGTGCAAGAGAGACACTTTCATTCGATCAGTCCTCGTCTTTGCTCTTTGTGCCTCAGCACGAGCTCAGACATGGCCATCAGCTTTTTCCAACTGTGCACAGGGTTTGGGTTTGAACCATCCCTCTTCTCCTCCCAACTCAAGCTGTTCCCTTCTCTCTCAGTAACAGCACAGCACAGACCAGGCTTAAGACACTAGAAAGTGATGAAGGTAAAGGGAGCTTTCAGGTGCAAGGGTGAGTGTGAGTCTTCAGCTAGCATGATGATATCAGAGTGCCTCCTGGCGACCTATGCAAGTGTGATGTGGTGGAGAGACATACACACAGGAAGAATGGGAGAACAAAATGTATATATGATGACGTGACCACATGTCTCAGTTTGTAAGAAGATTCATGCATGTGATTGTATGTGAGTGTGTGTGATACAGCTATAGAATGAGTATGTAAATTTGAGACTATGGGGGAGAGAGGGACTGCATGAGTCCTGTGGTTTGTCTTGGGAGCCCAAGGGAGTTAATTCAGAAATACCTGTACTTTTGAGACCTAGGACGTATGTGTAGTAGTGGGTACCCATCCACTGCAGGGTGGTCTTCCATGAGATGGGGATAATGTCGGGAAAAGATGCAGGCTATGCTAATGGCTGGTCATTCCTTGTGACTTCTATGTTCCATCCCTGACTTTTGGAGGGAGGCAGGCAGGCATAATTCTGGAGACTGTTGTGCATTAGTAACCGTTGCATTGCACGGGGTTAAGGAATGCAAAGCAGCCTAAGTGTGAGGTGGGTGTTGAAAGCAAAAGAACTATTAGGAAGAATTTTGTTCAGGCAGTTAGTTGAAAATAGTTTCATTAAAGCTGTGAGGAGATGTCTTGGGCTGCCTGGGTAAAACCACTTCACTGGGAATTGAGGTTGATGGCATAACTTCCCCTATCTTCCCTGTCATTCATGAGAGAAAGCTGAGCTTTAATGCATTTTATGAAAGGTGGTGGTGGTTGGTTGCTTAAAAAGAGTTAAGCCTGTTCTGTCCTTTCTGCTGTCTTACCTGCTTGTGGGATGTACGCTGAACACTCTCATATTGTGGACAGTCTCCTTTTGTGGGACAAGACTTTTTTCTTTGATACAAGCTGAGTGATCGGGCCTTGGAACAAAAGATGCCAGCCCCACTTTGTAATGCTCTTCTCCAGAGTGCTTATGGCAACCGGAAAACTAAGAGTGACCAGAAACCTGCTTCCAGCCATTTCTAACCGAAGCCTCAAATGGGTTACCAGGGCTTGAGCATCCGTGCTACTTAAAGGATGAGAGTGTAGATGCCTCACCTTGTCCTTGTACAGTGGCAGACAGCTGGTCAGGGCATCCTGGCAAGTCCTTCAAACGTACTGGTGCACACAAGCCCTGGGAAACTTGCACTTGTGAAACCATGTGTGTAAGATGTGAAGTGTTTGGGCATGTTAGCACTGTTGCATACCAAAGGTTGCCTTTCCTCAGTGACAGGCAGTGAGTGCCCCCTGTGTGTCCAGCGGGCAGGTGGCCTCTCCAACTCATATGGCAGCACATGCTTATGCCCAGCAGCTCAGGCAGTGGCACACAGCAGTGCGGTGCAGTTGGGAGAGGTTCAACCCCAGTGCTAAGCAGTAGGCAGCAAAAAAGCATCGGGAGTATGGAGGCAAAGTGACTATAGATATAAGGAACAGTTCTCTCAGCTTTATTGAGCTGCCATGGAAGAAGTATCTGCTTTGCAGGACCTATTCTTCCCAAATGGCTGTAAACGTTATTGCGTAGTTGCGTTTTTATCTCTCTGTTTTTACATTCCCTTCATCTGGACAGCAAGAGACACGAAAGGCATCAAAGCAGGCCTCCAACGTTGTCCAGATATCAGATGAGGAGTGTGTGTGTTCACAAGGGCTTGGATCTTTATGTTAAATATTGAATGCTTGATAAGAACAGGGACTAGCAGGGGGAAAACATCCACTTTTCATGAAAGAAGTGAACTGGCTGATTGTTATGTATAAACTAGATGGGAGGTACAAGAATGAAGAGATGGCTATTAGGAGGCTGATTGCCATTTGAGAGATGGAGGTTCAATTTCCTGCTATCACAACACAGGTCATTTAGTCCTCTACTGCCCAAGTTCACCATTGCAATATGGCAATTGAATCTGCCTTTCGAAAGTATTAAGAACTCAAATACTCTACCAGGAGGCACTGAGATATCACAGAAATAAAGCAAGAAAACACAGGTACCTAAAATGGAACATGTCCATGTAGCTCACTCCAGCAGTGTCAGAAAGCAGTGGCAGTCTTAGCTACTAGACTGTGGGCAGTTAAACAGGAGCTATTTCTTGCTCAGTGCTTTGCCAATGCCTAGCAAATTATAAACTGGTTTTGGTTGGTTCCTAGATGTTATCATATTCTTAAATAATCATCCACTGAAATGTCTCTGATAAAAGTGAATGAATGGGCTTAAATTTCTCTACTTCTTCTGGAAGGACATAGTTCAGCATACACCTAGAAACTCCCCTTACAGGTGCAATGGAGCATAAATGCTGTGCATGCACACGTACAGAGTTAAGGAATTCACACATCTTTATTGGTGAAGCTGCTGCTTGAAGCTGAAATGAGGTGGTATGTCATCATGCCACTTTTTTATTGTGGAGATAACTATGCTTTCACTTTTTGGAGAAAACTGCTCCATTCAGAGAGCTCTGTTGATCTCAGCAAGTGCTGCCACTGCTGCTGTGTTTCTGCAAGCACCCACTGATTTAGGAGCTGTTTCTTCTCTGGAAGGCACAGTACAACCGATCAGCTGATTGGCCCCATCAAGCTTCTGTGACTTACATTCTGTATCATGTTTCCCAGTGAGCTCAGCAGAAGTGAGGATGCCTGATGGGCGTCACTAGAAAGTTGTCTCTTGGCCAGCAGCAAGTGTTTTATCACAGCAGCCCATGATGTGGTCACAGCTGGGGATGTACTGCAGCTCCCTGCACCTTTCAAGGCTCCACAGTTCTCCCTTATGATTTTCTAGCCTGACACAGTCATGGAAAGGCAAGAATGTATGGTGCTCCCTCAGCCTGTGTCTTCTCTGCTTTCTCACCGTGGTGTTGCCTCTTGTATGCATGTGTGTTGAATCTTCTGCCCCTTTACCTTTGAAGTCCTGCATCATATGACATGAATGTGGATCCAATATGAGGTGATGCAGAGATCTGTCCTCACATCCTGAACAGGAATATGCACACTTGAAAAAAACATTGTGTCATCATCAGCCATCACCATTGTACTATCTAGTTTGAGTTCTGGACAAGGAAGACAAGATGGTGCTGCAAGGTAGAAGCTGGTGATGGTGCTAGATGGTCAGGGTTAGAGAATTTTGAATCCCTATTGACATGCAGAGATCTGATATGGAATCTTTGGGGAAGAATAAGAAGATGATTTTCCCTGATTCTTTTACCTCCCTAAGAGTCACTTGTTGAAATTTTTTTATTCACATCTTGAAAGTTCTCATATGTTGGCATAAAAAGAAAAAGGATTTTGGTCTTTGCTCTATTACTACCAAGCAACAGTGAGTTCCACGTTAATAAGTAGGCACACTATAACATACAAGTACAGGTAGTACAACTACGTGGAGTGCTTTCCCATTCCTCTGTTTTGGGTCATAGAACAGCATCACGTGATTCACACTTGGAGGTGCTAGAGGGAGTCCTGGTTTTGAAATGGAAAATATAGAATAGTACATCCCTAGTGACTTAGCAACAGAGAGGGACAGTATTCCCTTCTCAAACATCAGGGTATTTAAGGCTGCTTCCCTGTTACGTGCCTACAGTCAGAAATAGAACTCTGTGTCTGTCGTCTTCTCCCTATCTATTCCTTCTTCCCTCTTTATAGCTATAACAGCTTCAATGGGTTTTGAATTCAAGATTTCAATATCCCATGACCAAACCTCTGCAGATAGCATGGAGAATTGGTTTCCATGACTGAGATACTGGCTGTAAGAAGATACATTGATGCATTGTGCTGAGTGAGGAAATGGACCAGACTAAAACCAACCTGGGAATATGGGCCGACTCTGGAGTTTTTGTGGAGAAAGCAAGGAGAGGTTGTGATAGCCTTGATTATTTACCCTGCTGGGTTCTAAACTGGTTTGTGGATTAAGAATTTACTGGGAACTATATGTCCTGGGCTTTGTGCAAGTCAAGCTACAAGCTAGGCTAGCTTCAGGATTACTGGTGTGCTGACTAAATTGTGTTGCAATGGCTGGAGGTGCACATGTAATTCTAAATGCTTGGCATCCTATAGTTAGGAGCAGCAGTAGGAAGAGGGAAGAGTTTGAGGTGGGATTGAATGATGCTGTCTTTGTGAATTCTGGGTGCTGCATCCAACCATGTTCATACACACACAGACACATGTGTGACTCACAGATGATGAACATGTCGCCCTGTTTGGCAAGTGGGGCAGCACACATGTGCTCCCCATGTCTCTCCAGGTAGCTTTCCCAGCATTATTGCTTCTCCAGCCCACAGGGGTCCTCACTGACCCCATTCCTGTACTTTGTGGTAGGTTGACACTGGGAGAGCATCCTGGGGATCACGTGAGGAACCACCTGGATGGATTAGCAAAGCTTTTTCCCACGGATTGCCTTGCTACAGAGCCAGTCTGTATCCATGACAGGTTTATTCTACTATCAAACCCACAAGAGGCTTGCATGACCACATAGACTATAAATCTGCTCCTTTAATACAGGT
>WEIS01080995.1:1015-11947 GCA_013389965.1 Todus mexicanus
ATGGGGAGCTCATTGCTCCCTCTTTTCTGGAAATGATTAAAGAAAAGAATAGTCTGGAAATATTTTTCAACCTGATTGTGTGGTGATAGGCATTAAACAAGAGACAATCCATGCTATGATGAGCTCAAAGTTGCAAAAGCAAAGAAGGTGGACAAGAGAAGAAATAAACATTTGTACACAAAGGGTTTACATTCAACATCAGTTGCAAGAAGGGACGTCACTGCCACAGCTCTGCCAGACCTTCTGAGAAATCCAGAAAATGAGACTGCAATGACATTTATGTTAAAAGTAAGCAAGGTTCGGAAACAGGGCACACCAAATCTTCACCAGTTCCTGCCAATCTGGAGAAAAGTCCCAAGGAAATTCAGATAAATGGAACATTCGTGTATGTGTTGTAAACTTTTGAAGAGATGAAAAGGCAGTTGAACACCTTGCACTGGAATTATAAAGAAGATTTCAAAACCATATAGATAAGCTTTCTTCTTTTATAGTGCATGTGTTGGTAGATTGATCTCTATCAAAATACAGTTGGCTTAATTTCTAAGAGAAGCTGTGGTACAAGTGATGCTCAAGTCTTGGCTAGTCACAATGGGAGAAAAGTCCTCACTGCAGCTGCTGCTGCTTCTTCTTCTTGACATCATCAACCTCTCTATTAGCTCAAAATAATGAAGTCACTACTCTTCGGAAAGCTGCTGAGCCTGCTCTGCTAGCAGATGCCAAAACCTGCAACACGCTCCTATCCACACACACTAAGGCCAATTTTCTTTGCAAGATGCTTTTATGAAGATCAGCAACTGAAGGAAGCAAACGTTGCTCTAAGCTTTGGCAATGGCTCGTCCAAAATCCTTCAGCAAAGAACCACTCACACAAACCAGACAATAATTCCCTCGTGCTGACATCCAGTCCTTGCTGTAGCGGCAATTCACCTTCACAGTGTTAAACACATTTCTATCGGTGAGCTGCCAAAAACCAGCATTTACTTTCGAGCTGAAATGAACTGGCTTTAGAACACAATAGAACCGATTTTTTTTCCCTCTTTTTCGTGTGGGTGTTTCTTTACTTGAAAGAAAGCTACTGTATAAAAGACAAGGGAAGCATCTTTGATGTGCATGTGCCATTTTCCAATAAAGGCTCCCTCTCACACACTCAGAATTTTACCAAGAAGTAGCAATTACAGGATTATCTGTTACTTCAAACATGAATTCTTTGGATGCTATTCTTGCCTTGCTTTGTTACCCTAATAACTATGTTTTAAGCAGTCTGGGTTGTGTTTTATTTCGTATTTACAAACTGTAGTTCAGTATTAAATGTGCAATCACAGAATTGCTGACCAAAAGGGAAGTTTGTTTTCTGTCCCACTATAGCAAGTTTCAGCAGGTAGCTAATTAACATTAAAAAACGTTTCTTCAGTCCCTCTGCAGGAAGAAAGCGGGTAGATGAATCTCTCAATGAGGTTTTGTCTTTCTTAAAAGAGCCAACCACATCTTCTAAAAGACCCGATGAAGTAAGTGTGCTTATTCCTCCATAAAAATTTGTATACTGAATTTGGAAAAGCTGTTATCAAAGCATTCAGAAAATCATGCAAGTGCTAAATAATTCTTAGCAGGCAGCCCACCAGCATCCACACCTGGATCAGGTATTTTTGCCCGAATAGGTGACTGCAGCCTAACCCTATCTCCAACTCAAGGCATCCAGAGGCTTTTAGAGATTGTGGTGGAGGTGGGGGTGGGTCTATGGCAGGCAGTAACCTTTGCTAATGGACAGCACAGGCAGTTTCTGAAGGTTCAACAGTTGCCTTCTGAGGCATAGAATCATTAAGGTTGGAAAGGACCTCTAAGATCATCAAGTCCAACCTTCTACCCAACACCTCCATGACCACCAGACCATGCCCTGAAGTGCCACATCTACTCTTTTTTTGAATACTTCCAGGGACAGCAACTCCACCACCTCCCTGGGCAGCCCATTCCAATGTTTCACTACTCTTTCAATAAAGACATTTCAATAAAGACATTTTTCCTAATATCCAATCGGACTTTGCCCTGGCACAACTTGTGGCCGTAGCAACATGCACCAAAGCCAAGACTCCAGAAAAAAAAGTTTCAGCACTGGTAGAAATTGAATCACTCCTGTGACTCCTTGGGAAGCCCCAAGAGAGGAGACAAGTAAATACAAATATCTATAAATCAGACTGGAGTCCAAAGGCTGCAAAGGTACTTTAAAGTCACCTCAGCTTTCTTTCATGCACCTTGGTCTGTAAGTTGGACACTACATCTTTCAGAGAATTTTACTGTTATAATAAACTCACACACAGAGGTTCAGCTGAAAAAAAATCCTGGGGGTGGGGCAGGAGGTAATTGAACATGTCAAACAGTAGTTGGTGGTTTTTTTTCTGACAGAGCTATTTCAGAAATGCTACAAGTTTCACTGTCTGAAATGTAAAAAACATTTGGCTACAACACTTTCTAATGAAAATTGTTCTTCCCAGAAGGGCAGCTTTCATTTAAAAAATTGACCCAAAATTTAAAAAACCATATATTTTTTTTAAGAAAAGTAACTTATAAAGCATAATGGGACAACTCTGTATATACTGGTCAAAGCACTGACTCATCAGAAACATTCTTTTTTCTTTTTTTTTTTTAAAGAAGAGAACTAAAACCATTCTGTGCTGGTTCAAGGCATGAAAAACAATATCCTTTCTCCACACCAACAGTCACACCACCTGTGCGAGGCACAGAAATAGTATTGTTCTCTTCTGAAGGAAGCTGAGAGCACAATAGTTCAGTGACTTACCCAAGATCACCGAAGAAGTCAATATTATTGCAGAGAATTATTCTCTTCCCCTTTCCTTGTTAGTGAAAACTATTAGCAGGGCCGCCAGTAAAAGCTGTCACCTCATGTTGCCAGACTCTGCAAACGGAAATAAAAAGCCCAAATGAAGCAAGAACTAGAGGTAGATCCAATCAGAACCATCTTGCATTCACCACAGTTAGAATTTTTCATTCTGAATGTGTGGGTTTGGGGTTTTTTTTAATCTATGAAAGCATCGAGTTAGACCTAATATCAGAATATTCAGCAATACTTCACATGAGATGGAAGTCTCCTTTCTACACAGGCTTCGAATTTTCCTTCTGAGATTTCTAAAGCTATATTCTGTCTGATATACACTTGCATCTCTATGAGATTTTACACTTGTTTACCTGACATGCAAACCATCAATGTCAATCAAAATAACTCTACTCTTCGATGGCAGCTCCCAGCAGATCCTGCAAAAACAGTTCCACCACAATTTTGGCATAAAGGAGGAGCAAAACCTGTCTTATCAAAAAGGAAGAGGTCATTCTTTATTCTCCAGCAAAAAGCATGCCCATGATGCCTCACAAGTAGCCTGAGTCTTTTAAGTTTTCAATTTGAGCATCAGGAAAATAGTAAGTTCACCTTTTCGAATTCTGTACGAACCACCTAAAAAGATTCCAGTTCCATCCCCACCACAGAACCCCCTGCTTTCCAGCTACAGGTGTGCGTTAGCAAAGCCTGGACAGAAACAAGACTAACAATGAGACTACAACGCTCATTTTTATCTTTGATTCTTGGCAATAAAACACAGGTCTATGGAGTTGCCACAAAGCCATTCTAAAAATCGCTCCCAGAGGATAATGTTAAAATCTGGGCTTCACTGCCCTCTATCCTGGAGACAGAGATTACCAGAGGTAGCCTTGCTCTCAAGTATTGACAGGCTGCAGAGGAAGCAGACATGCAATTTGTCTAAAGCAGCATGAAAAGCTGATGGCAGACTGAGGAGCTGATCCTGTTCTGCCAGTGCATCCTACAGATTAGCACAGAATATCTACTGTGCTTTTATTTGTGTGAATATTTGGCATGCCCTGTTGAGGTGGCTCAAAATGAGCAAAGGCTGTAAAATGTGCTCTTTTTCTAGAATCATAGAATAGTTTTGGTTGGAAGAGACCTTGAAGATCATTGAGTCTGACTGTTCGCCCAGCGCTGCCAGGGCACCACTACCCCGTGTCCCACTGCACCACATCTCCACAGCTTGGAAACCCCTCCAGGGATCAGGGGGACTCCACCCCTGCCCTGGGCAGCCTGGGCCATGCCTGGGGAACCGTTGTGGGGAAGATATTTTTCCTCATGTCCAATCTAAACCTCTCCTGGTGCAACTTAAGGCTGTTTCCTCTTGTACTATCACTTTTTGCTTAAGAGGAGAGAGAGACCAACCCCACCTGTCTCCAATCTCCTGTCAGGTAGTTGTGGAGAGCCATAAGGTCTCCCTTGAACCTCCTTTTCTCCAGGCTGAGCAACCCCAGGTCCCTCAGCTGCGTCTCACCAGACTCATGCTCTAGATCCTTCACAAGCCTTGTTGCCCTTGTCTGGACACGCTGCAGCATGAGGTGAGTGGAGCTGCTCAAAATCCTTTGCAAAACGCATGCTGTTATCACGGCCAAAGCTCCTCGCAAAGTCACATTTCAGATTTCCATTCCAATCTGGACTGAGCCACTCTCCTCTAAACCAGGCACATGCACACAAGGCAGCTCTAAACAGTTTACTTTTCATTACCAGTAATGAAAAAGAATGTCTAACCCTAAGAACAGCCACGAAACAAGATTGTCTCCCAGGTCAGTTTTTGTTGTAGCTCCCTCCTAATTACTGCCTGGTTGCTGTCTGACTCCGGGCAGCAAAGAACACGGAATTCAAGACATACTTGATGCATATTTTGAGAATATTGAAAAATGATGTTCACACCTATCAAAGTCAGTTTTTAAAGGCAGAAGCCCACACTCTTTTCTGACAACTGCTATGGTTCATCAGTTGTCTGTCAGACCTCCTGTCACATTCAAATGAATTCACAAAAAATCCCATTACAAGATGCAGAAAAGCAGTTTCTTCCCACAATCATATTTTGTAAGTATTAAATCCAGACTACACAAAGCAATTTGTCAGCAATAAATTCAAAAGAGGCATATCATGGTTCTAATAGATTACAGTTGTGGCAAAATGTTATCATAGAATTTCCTAATTAATTCATAATTGTATACCACAGTCCTCCTTTTTCAGTTTGGGGGTATTAAGCAGTAGCCCCATCCACACACACCGTACATCAGTGAAAAAACCCTAATAATTACACACGGAATCATATTTAATGTGAGCATGAACCAAAGTCATGTGTAGCAGTGGGCATGCCACGATCATCCAGAACATGCCAGGAGAACATGTCAGAGACCAGAGGAATCAAGCCTGGAGAGACCTACCAGGCTTCCAGACATATCCCAGGACAGTAACGGTGGGTGAGCTGCAATTCAGCAATATGAAAAAAGATTATGTCACAACAGGAAACACTGAAAAAAAGAAATCATTTAAATTAGAAATCTGAAGCAGATGATATTTAACCAAAAGTTTAGAGATATTTGAGCTGAAGGGTTTGAAGGACTGAGGGTGTCCACACACCCAGCTCTAAATCACAGCTAAGGCTCTTAAGTGACTAAAAGTTGTTGAGAAATGTACAACTATTGATCGAATTATCAGTAAAAATGTGGTCAGAGGGTGCCGGTACCTTACAAAAGATTAAGAAATACTTAGTAGACAACATGGTAAAAATTAGAAGCCTGTTCATAGACAATAAGGAGGAAACCAGTTGAATGTACTCACGTGGTAATAAGCTGTGATTATACATGGAATATACACCAGTATTGACTTAGTCAATAAATGACTAGTCTTTACTGGGCAATGGTTAACTTATACTAATCATTTGATCAATATATATTTTTCATATGACATGTGAAGGAAAAAGTGGTAGTGGCAATCCTGGGTATGAGAATAAGTCAGTTTGCAGGTCGACACAAAAATCCAAGGACAATCTATAAAACAGGCAGTTGAAGATAAATTCTAGGATGTGAACTTAGGAGTTTTCAGTGCATTAAGATTGCTCAGCAGGGTCAAAAATTCATTAAAAAAAAAAAGGTAAAAAGACATTTGGATAAACACATCTAAAGAAAAACTTCTGATAAAACTCAAGAGATGAAGAAAGCAATAGATGACAGGAATGGCTTCCCATGATTTAGAAATTAGTTTTCAGTTGAGGAAGAAATAGAACGTGGGTCCAACAAACTAAAGAAAACATATAATAAAATATATGATAAAGCAAGGGAAAAGTGGGGTGGAAAAACACGGGAAATTATGTGAGTTAGGCCAAACTAAAGAAGATTTACAGGAGATTTAAAAGGACCCAGCAAACCTAGGGCAACATGTATTTGAAATTCAACCCAGAATAAGAACATTAACTTTCTCTGAAAGGAAAACAAAAGTGAGTTAAGGCCACGTGTGTATAAGTAGCTACTTCAACTCAGAGAAAAATAAAAGAAAACCTAGAACACTGGAACAATAGAAGGAAAAAAATGTGGAGAGCTGTATGAAGGTATCTCGTTATTGACCACCTGCAGAAATCAAAACTGCAAAGAGGTGCAATATATGGAATAATATCAACAAGGAAATCGTAAATATTTACATCTGTCTCTTTACTTCTAACACTAACTTTGTTATGATAAAATTCACGTCAGAGAAAACAGCAGATAGAGAAAGGGCAGAGAAATTAGTGCTGGTACTGGAAAGTCTTCTATTAGTGTTTGCAACAATTCCCAAAGTCATTAAGCTATCCTGATCCACCCAAAGATTGGGGAATTTCTGAATGAACATGATGCAAGGACCACAAGAGCCAGGTCAGAAGAAACATCTTTTCCTTTCAAAGCAAGCTTCTATTACTGCGGGCACCGATTCAAGCCTTGCCTTAACAGGCAAGAAATGATGAGTGAGTTAACAGCGCAGAATTGCCACGCTGAAAGACAAGGGGAACTGTTCTGTGCAGGTGCAAAAATTCCAGCGGCTCGAGGCACATAATGTCAATTCTCCTAAGTAATCATCTTCTAACACTGCTATTATTTCAGGTGCTCCTCACTATTTACATGGAAAACAGTTGTCATTATTTCCTCATCTGGCTACTTCAGAGAACTCTATAGGATTTAGATAATACTTTAATAATAATAATATTGCATGGATTATTGAATTAAATGCAATTAATTTGTTGGCTTGGGGGGTGGGACAAGAAAAAGGAGCTTTACTGCCATTACTTAGTAAGTTTATCACAAAATAAAAATTACACGCCTTGTTTGTATGTTGTGTGGCAAACTTGAAACCACAAGTGTTTACATGTGCTGCACGCATACACTTTGGGGTTTTAATAGCTGGTTGACAAGAGATTAAAGGCAGAAATATGGCATTTTATTAAAGCAAACATATCAGTATGCCTACCATGATAAAATGATCTAGTTTTCTTCAGACACAAAAGTTTCTGTTGAGTGATACCTTTGAAATTCCTTGAGGGCACCCTATTATTCACTTTCCTCAGCAGAGAGCAGCTGCAAATGGTCTCCAATTTTCAAAGAGTATTGCCTGGTCATTCTTTACTGTCAAAATGAAGAAGAGCATAAAAGTTAAGTCAATAAAGTAATATGAAATGCTTAATATAAAAATTCAAGAATGAATGATTAACCATTAAAAACTTACAGTAGCTATTTCAGCCAGGAAAAAAAAATTAACATTTCCCTTGAAACCTATTAACACTCCTTGTAAACAATATTCTTTCTTGAAATATATGACCTTTCCTAATGCTCTCCACACACATGGCATTTTTCTTATACCCACTTTACCTTCACTGATATGCAGCTGAATTCCTCAGGAGAGGGTGTTTAGAGCCCCTTCCTCTGATGCACTGAAAAAATGTATTCTTTTATTGCATTCCCCTTCACAAATACACCTAACCTTCAGCTTTAGATCTTAAAATCCTTTCCTCATCTGAGAGTCACGTGTCCCGTTGTCGCCGGTGACATGCCACCACCATTCCAGCCACCGTCGAGTGTCGAGTGGAAAATTGATCTCATTCATTTGAGCCCCTGATAGCTACATTTATGTACAGCGGACGAAATAACACACTTCCCCGCTGCATTTCGCAGAACAGTACATTTAAAAATCACGCAATTATCACAACGTCTAAGCTTTAATCAAAGACAGGGTGACTGCTTACAGCGAACGCTGCCTGCACACCCTGCTGCGCAGAGGACAAGGAATACGATCCAATTTGGAGGCAAACAGCAACTCTTTCATTTCTGGGCTTGCTTAGCCACCAACTTTTCCTCAAGTGCTGAATATTGTAGCACGGTGTTGTGCAGGGGACCACAGGGAAAAACATGGTACAGAAGCTGTTTGTGCAGTCAGGACTGCCAGATGTATCGACCTGAAGCTACCAAAAGATGACTGTAAGAGTACACACAGGATCAGGAGCTGAGACTCCAGCGGCTCCACAGTAACAATGCAAGCCAAAACATGACCTACAATCTTAAGGTGATTTGTCGCTTGCTCGAAGAAATTGCATCATTAGAAAGAGTTTATGACTAAAATGATTTAAACATACAAGTGTGGAATTAGAAGGTGCCTAGTTGAAAAAGATGGCAAAGGAAGAGAAGAGTGACTGCCAGGGCTGGCTTCCTATGGCTCACTCAGTGTACTTGGGTAACTGCCATTGTGACTTATCAGCTTCTCCCTCTTACTTGGATTTATGGGAAGGGATCAAGGAGCAAACATTCTGTGCAGGGCAGTAAGTCACAGCACCCATGACTGTAGCAGTCTACTGAACTTTGCATGTAGTATGTGACACAAAAAACCACACTTACAGATCACTTTAGTTAGATCACCAGCAGAGTTTTGGGGAAAGACAACTCTAGAAGGCTGAGAAATATAGGTCTTAAGGAGGGGGGATCCATCTTGCACATGATTCAAGAGGATAACTTTACTCTGACTTTACACATGTGTGTCTAAATATACATATAAAGACAGATATAGACATATCTTCATAAGATTTCTGCTTATCTGGGAAACTGGAACTCCCACTTCACTAACTGCCTGTGAAACACACAGTGAATCTATGTTAAAAAAAATTACATAAACCAGGGATCATGAGTCACAAATCAAATTGCAGCATTTGGAAAATTGCACCAAATAAAAGGTCCTTAGCGTGTGGTCTGAATCCAGACCAAAATAGTGGCTCACACACATCAATAAGCAACTTGAACAACTTCTCTAAGTGCTACTCAAATGTTGCTCCGAAGGACGGGAAGGTGCACCCACCTTCTTCACTGGACAACAAAAGATGGTCAAAGGAACATCATCTAACACCAGGTTTGCGAAAGTCAACCAACTGAAAGGAACTCTGCATGGACAGGCTAAAGCAAGACCAAAAGTGGGGCCTTGGTTCTGTGGCACAAACCTTTCTGCAAATAATAAGTAGGGTGTTAAGTTTTAAATGTCAAAATGAGAAATATTACCAATGGCTACTGCATTTGAAGTCACATTTAAAGTAAGGAAGGTAGAATCCATATTGTAACCGGTAAATCCTTAGCTCTAGTGCTGCAGTGTTACAGCATTTACTCTAACAGTCTTGGAAAACATATTTTGCATATACTTGGATTTCAGTTAGAAATAGTAGGAACATCTGATATTAAAAACCACAAGATTTTTTCATAAAGCTAGGAAAAATTCACTGAGGGGCTGAATTTAATATGAACTTTTTAATCAAAGAAGTCTTAATTCAAAGCTGGAAAAGTGAGGATTGGTCAGACAGGCTTCCACAAGCCTACAGAAAAGCTGCATCTCTGCTTAAACTAGCAGACTTGGACAAGTCCCATTGAAATCTGGAGTGCTTAGATTAAAATCTAAGTTTAAGAATCTATATTTTTCTGACAGGAATCTCAGTTTTCATGGCATTACATCATTAAAGATTGCTACTCCCTCCAAAGAATAACTAAGATCACATATCTTATTATCGGTTACTCTGATACAGTTCTTTATCAGCTGGCCACCATGACTGGTTAGGCTGGTCAATAATTTCAGGTTTCTTGTTAAAGGAAGAGATGAATCCCATCTGTGAAGTAGACACCTAACTAGAGTAAGGAGGATTGGATCATATATATATGAAAAGAATGAGCAGCTCGGACATACATATCACTTAAAACTTCACAGAATTTAGTATGAAGTTTTCTCATTCTGAAGCCAACCTCCTGGGTTTGCAGGATATGGGCTAACATGTGAATTCAGCACGTGTAGAATTGGCAGAGATGTTGCACACACTGCAGCAGACGCTACACGTGCCATGTGCTACACCTCTCCACCACAGCAGAAGCACTCATACTGGAAGAGAGAGTCTACAAAATGAAACAATCTCAGGAGGAAGCACAATTCTACGTGGTGTTCTACTCCAGGCTTTCTTCCATCAGCCTCATAAGGCAGAGCAGAAACTGCTGCTTCTCCATGAATATTCAGTTCACAGCCTTTTGTAGAAAATCATCTAGAGCCGTCCTGACAGAGGGTGACAGCTCGATCACACATTGACACATTATGTTGCATCCCAGCTTCTCAAACCCTAAATGAAAAGAGTGGCTGCATTCCATGGCCTCTGAATTCCTTCAAGACAGCTCAGCAATTGACGAGTGAAAGGTGGGATAAATTATTACAGGAGACTCCTCAGCATGGCTGTTCTAAATCAAATGCTGTCAAATAATTTTTAACTTTCTTTGATCTGCACTCAATCTCTGTGTTCTTTGCTGACCTATAGCACAGACTCTCCTTGACTTCCACTCCTTTCTTTTTCAGTCTCCCTGCTCATAAACTTTTATTTTCCCTTTTCTACCGTGTACGTGTAGGAATATAAAAAACGCTTAGATCCAATGGCTTGGTGACTTTTATTTTATAGTTGCTTGAAAAAAACCAAAACTACCACACCAACCTAGTGAGTGTGGTAGGAACCTGAGAAGAAATGAGAATAAGACAGGAAGTTAAATAATCTTGCAAGACGCAAAAATATGATGTTTGGGGCTG
>WEIS01080997.1:0-13228 GCA_013389965.1 Todus mexicanus
TTTTTTAAAAAAAAAATCACAATAGATTAAAACCTGCTGTTCTCTGCGAAATGTAAAAGTGTCTTTTCCAACACTTTGAACTACTGTGTTAAAACTTTGCAGGTAGCGATCGTTTCAAAGGTGGAATCTTCAGGAGGGAATCTTTTCTTTCTTTTTTTTTTTTTTTAATGGATTTGGTAAAGTCGCAATAAAAGAGTTCTTAAAAGGGCTTGACCTGGAGGGCTGCAAGCTTTTTGCCTGGCGAGGTTCATTTCTTAACTGTGTGCAGCTTCCAGAGCTTCTGAGAACTTCCAAAATCTGAACTGCCTGCTGGTGTTAAATGCACAAGGTAGCGGGAGTAAAAATCAAACATTTCTTGTTGGGAGATGTCATGTTTTCCATGCCAGTGGAACCAGTTGGACACTGTGTGAGTGTCTGACAGCGGACAGATAAATTTCTTTTCCCAGCTTCTTCTTGCCTACAGAAAGCACAGACTTCGAGGATTCAGCTTGACTACTGCCTGGGAGATAGATGACCCAGCTAGAACAGATTTTATTCCTAGGTTGGATGCTCAGTTGATTTCAGAGTGAATTCACCACGGTGCCTGCGTGAGTCTACATCATTACCTGTATCTTGAGTTTTTGTAGCCCTTTGCATGTAAAAACTCTTTGCTTCCCAACTGCAAAGCGCTAATGGCCATAGCCACCATTTTCTTTACAATGTGTCTTTGTTCATGGTTTCATCTATTCCATGCCCATTGCCCCTGTTTCTCTGTGTTTGCTCTTAGACCTTTGCAATAACTCAAGCTGACGACTGATCTGGAAGGGGCAGCCACTGTCCTGGAGTGACATTTTCATATTCCCCGTATCAGTTGCCTTGTCCACATATTTTCCGGTCGGCTACTGGCTCGGAGCTGCCATTTTTGTGCTCATTGAGGTCTCCAGCTGCACCAGCGCTGAATTCAGTGGGATCAAAACCAGGCACAAGGTCAGACTGTTTTTTCTTAAGCTGTCAGATATGATTTATTGCTTTTCTCAGGATCAATGACTTAAGAATTTGGGTTGCCAAGCTGTGCTGGGTCACGTCCATCCAGGGCGGTTAACAGGGCCAGAACCTCTTAGTTCGAGGCCCCTTTTTCCCCCAGGACTTTGTGTGAATCTTGGTTCCGTTTTATCTTGAGCATCAAAAGAATTTTGAGGAGGGGTCAGATAAAAGTTTGGGGGGTTTCCTCCCTCATTTCTATGAAGAGCAAAGCAAGATGGTTTGGGGTTTGTGAAAGCAAAACCAGGTTGACTTGGATCTCAGATCTATTTTATCTCAGTCACCAATCTTTCATTTGAATTTGGGGTTTCCAAACCAAAACCCAGTAAGACTTTGTAAAAAAACAAACCTGAAATCCAGCCTCCTCCACACATTCCAGGCGGTTGCCGAGAAGAATTCTCCTCCAAGTTCATTTTAATCAAACTGTGACAAGAAGAAACCTCAGCTGACATCCACCTCCCCCCAGAAAGAGCAAATCCCATCCTGAGAGGGGCAGAAAGAGAAGCAGAGAAAGGCAGACAAGACCCAACTTGGTGTCTGCACTACCAACGTACTCCAAGCCGGAGCTTTTTAAATGCAAAGCAAGAACTCCAGGCATCTCATGACCTTTAGCATGGCTTGAGACACTGTGAAATGATGTTGCAAGTATCATATGACAAGACAGAAGAAACACCGCTGAGATTTGCCTGGACTGCGGAAGTGATTGGCGTAGCCAAGAGAAGAGAGTGGCTTGAGCCTTGGTGCTTTACAAGCTGATAGAGAAGGTGGGAAGGTGCAGAGTGCGTTGCCTTGAAAGAGGATTGTCTGAAGGACGTGGTGATGTTGTCCTCAAAAAGGGAGCCACTTCTACCACACATGAGGTTAATATTCTAGGATGTACAAACCTGGGGCAAGTAGGAGATGGAGCAGAGCAGACTGCCCAGTTTTACAAGGTGAGGTTGCAACATTTGTGTTTCGAGCCTTTCTTTCAATATCCGGAAAAAATCAGGTCTTGGCAGATGGTCAGTGACAGAAAGAAGGAAATCACTCTCTGCAGGTCAATTTTTCCACCATTAACATGATCCCACCGAAAAAAAAAAAGTAGTTTCCGTCCTCTTCCCCCAGAATCCATGTCTCTCCTATTGAGTCCAACTTTAAAAAAAAATTGATTCCCGTTTAAAAAGTGGATTTCCTCAGCCCTAAATTTCCATGTAAGTCCCTTCTATCATGTTTTCCAAGGTATCTGTTCTGCTCTACACATCAGCTATCATTCCCAGGGGTTTTGTGACATAAACTGCGGCTTTTGACCGAGAATCAAAGCTTCCTGGGGTGAGTGCTCTGTGTTTTCTTCTGCATTTTGCAGTTCTCCCACTTCGGTAAGTAATCAGTAGCCAAATGAAAACCTGCCCATTCTATGCAGCTAGAACACATTCACACAAATGATATTTTAATTTAGGGGGTTTTGTACCCTCTATAGCCTTTATTTGGTGCATATCACAGAGTGGGAAAGCAGAATGAGTCAGAATCTGCAGTGATGTCTTTATTATTTGGTTCAGCCTTTTAAAATTACACCGTGAATAATCCAGAGAGCTTGAACTGCTTCTTCAAGATATGGGCTGCCATGGCCAGCTCTTGAGCCTCCGTGTGTTCTCACGTGTACTCCCACCTGTCCATGCCCACCCCAGTACTTGCTCTGATCTGGGCATGCTGCAGTGGACAACACGCTGCAGATTGGTTCACAGGAGACACATTTTAGCAAGGCAGTGACACACAAGCCCCAAATCTAGCACACACTTGTATGCCCGCTCCCAAATCCAGTGAAAAGGACCATCCCTGGATGAGCAGAGTCGCCACATGCTGGCACACGTGGTGCCAAACAATGTCCAAGGGGCTGCACTCTCACATCCATCCGAGGAGAATCGTAATGCGCTGTAACAAGCTGCCGGAAAGCCAAAGGCTCAGACTTAGGGATTTTATTGGACCATTAACTTGGACAACCAAATTCTTCAGGGAGGATATTTCTCGAGACAGACAGTTTCATCAAGTAGTTTTTTCCATCTGACCCTGGGCCCCGAAAGTAACGACAGCCTGAACACAGACACACTGTTTGCTGATTGGTACCACGATCCCGTGAAAGTCAACCGTGAGCCCAGTGAATTTTCCTCTTTAATTAGGTGTGAAAAGTCAACGGAGCCACGTGGCTCTCGCAGGGGAACCATAGGGAGGCTGTTCCATGGACAAGCCCTTTCCACCCTACCATGCTGCAGACCTCAGCCCCGTACAATTGTCCTTTGAAAACCAGGCCACAGTGACAGCCCCAGCTTTCCTTCCCCTGATGGCAAATTGAGGAAAGCCTGGAAATCCTGTAAGCCCCGGAGAGCGGAACAGCGCCTGGCTGCACCCCTTCCTCAGTGGGTTTCTCTGCTGAGGGGACTCAACCACCAAAATCACTTCTGGGCTCTTTTCACTTTGCATTTCAATGCCCCTTTGCTGTCTGAGAATTGGAAAGTTCTCTGTGTGCAGGGTGAATTTTGTCCTGTGATGCTCGTGATGCAGCTGGGAGGATCATGCTCATGTAGTGTAACCACACAGAAGACTGAGACATTGGGTTATTCTTTATTTTGAGGGTTCCAAACAGGTGAAATACTATTAAAATGCCAAAATTAAGGTGCTGTGGGCTGGGCTTCCCGAATGAATTGGCACGGCACTGTGCGCTGTCAGCTCCAGAGCTGAAGCTAAGTAACAAAAGAAAATATTTTCACTGGTCCTTATCATAGGGAATTACAGGTTAAAGTGGCACTTACCTTCAGATAAAAACCTTAAACCTTAGGAGATTTCAGGTCTTAAACTGCTTAAGTCTTCGTGAAGAGTCCTCCTTGCTCTGTCAAGCAGCCCGTTAGGCAGGCAGTCATATCAGTGATACTAAGAGACAGCCAAGGAAGCACAGTTTCTTCCTGCAAACATACAATTTATTGTTGGGATCAGACATCCTCACCTCCACACACGGCAATACTTGATGGCTGGAGTTAACCTGCCACATGTATGTGGTGTTTTGGTTGGAGTTTTAAGTGGCTTCCCCTGCACCAGAGGGGAAAAAGAGCAATCCAGCAACACAACACGAGTAACCTCATAAATCCACAGCAAACTGCAGCTTGGGAGGGTTTTACATGGCTCAGTGCAGAACAACACGGTGTGTGCAGTAACCGAAATGTTGTGCCACAATTAGATAAGGAGGGTAGTTGGTGGTACCTTCAAAGCTAGGTCTGAGCGTGCCTGCACAGCACAGTTTCAGCAGCATTCAGCAATGGGTTTTTTTGCCATAATCGGGCCAAACCGAGGGTAGGAATAAGGACAACTGTGCCGCTCTGGCATCTGCCTGCCTCTGCGTGCCTCACTATGGCAGCTGAGCAGCTGCTGCTGCTGGAGCAAACATGGTTATTACCCCTATCATTAACACTAATTCCCAGGCAAACATACCTCATGCACCATAAATCAGCGCTGCCTCAAGAACACGTGGTCTCAAGACCTGATGGATGAAGCAGGGAGAAGTAAGGTTCTGCAGAAGAGAGAATGCTAGATGAGTCCCTCCATCAAACGACAATTAATTTGTGAAGGATGGTGTAAGCTCAGAGTGAGCCGCTGAGATCAGAGGATATAGGACGTGATTGCAGCCAGCTTGCACCATCCATGATGCATTTTCAGGTCAGGTGGCTGGAGAAGGCTACAGAAAATGGCCAAGAGGTTATTACCATGAATGCACCACAGATAAAGGCTTCAGCATTGCTGCCAGAGCTTGTCCAAGGAACTGCCACAACAACATCTGGTCACAAAATCAAGTGTCTGCAAAGTCTTCCAGAAGTCTTCCATGAACCACACCAAGGCTTCCTGACAAGAAGGACCTCTAGCTGTGCCTCTTGCTATCTTCAGCCTAGATGTCTAGTTTGATGCAGTCTGGTGCGTGAAAGGACCCATTTGGCCAACAGAGAGAGATGAGACTGAAGCTTTAGTCGCATTTCTCGCACAGCCCGACCTGAATGTTGGAAGCACTCCCTGAAGGTATCAACATTTGCCCTGGCAGCCGAGTGAAGAGCCACCAGAGAAATATCCAATGATGGAATGATAAAAAGCAAATCAGAAACTGCTCGTGACGCACGCCTGAAGAAAGTGGATCCATGGCTAAGCAGCTTCCAAAACATGGTGCTCTGCCATCTGGGAGAGGACGGTGATGAGGAGATGTGAGCACATCTGTAGCCTCAGCCCCCAGCTAGGANCATCACACAGCAGATCCCTCCTCATGCAAGGCTTTGCTGGCCAGGAGATACTTTCAGATGACAGGGTATAACCTGTTGACCATATCTCACAGCTAAGGATCAGATCTCAGGCCACCATTTCATGCTCCGTGGGAGGACATCAGCTGGGATATGACGTGATGAAACCTGGAGTTAACAGTTCCTTTCCCACCAGCAACACCTTGGGGCTCTGAGCTTTGGACTTCTCATATGTCCTCTCTCATACGCTGACCCAAATGCTCTGGCAGGTTCCACAGCACCCACCAGCATTGTCTCTACATATAAAGGGCGACGTTTTACCCAGCAATATTCTCCTGGAAGTATCATTGTCCAACTTGCAACATGAGTCTGTATAAAAAGAGCAGAGTGGCTTTTTTTTTTTTTAGAAGAAAATAATGTTAATGACTAAACCTGACTTTTTTTCACTTCCATTAAAAACTCAGAATGTCTTTATATATAGAGAGATAAAATTTTTATACGAAAACTTTTACACGGAGCAAGAAGTATTCTTTTTTAAATCTGAAGATGAAAATTCCTTTTTGTCTGATGTTTAGTTTCCAGGAAATATGTCAGGATTTGGGTTTGGGGTTTTTTTGATGAAGCTTTCTGCAGTTGGGTGAAGCACGTTTTCCCATCAACCATAGGGTGTCTATCAACACATTCATTCCATCAAACTGTAGTTTCCCTCTTTAATATTTCCTGGAGTCTATTAAATTCCAGTTGGTATAATCTGCAGCCTCCATCTTCCAGCAGTTTGCACAGAATATCAGCCGTTTTTCAGCCTTTCCACCTATGCTTGGAGCTGCAGATATCTGTGGTAACTCTTTAGTAATGACTTTCTTATGGCTTCCGTTGGAGGTATAAAAGCTTATAATGTTGAACTGATTGTTTTTTATCAGTCAAAGCATTTTCCAATCTGTCCCATTTCCTCCACCCACGTATTTTGTTTTGTGTGAGGAAAAATTAAACAAACAGGATCCATTTTTCCGATGAAAACAAAATTGGTCTGCAAGCCAAAAGGAACTCAGCCTGAGTGCAACTGGGCTTTCAACAAGTCGAAACTATTTCTGTGCTTGTGTTAATGAAGAAATTAAAAGTTTAGAGGGAACAAAATCACTGTGAATGACGCATTGGAAATAGCCTAAGTCAGCTCTGCGGGATGACGTGGATCGTGTGGACATAGTTGTTGATAACGTCGCAGCAGCGTAAGGGGCATGTGGCAACCAAAGTTTTGGAAACCAAAGCACAAAGCAGCTGCTTTCATGGCTCTGGGTCCAGCTGCTCAGGAGCCAACAAGCAGCATTTGCTTCTCCTCAGCCTCACAAGCAACGGAGCTTAAGCAGCAGCTCCTGAGCCCCAGAGATGGTTTGTTGCAGCTCGTGGATATGGGACAGGGAGCTGGGAAGGGCAGTGCACAGGGTGGCGCAGCCCGGGGTATTGTCTTCTGGAGCCATGGTCCCATCTGCAGCTCCTGGAGGTGGAGAGGAGAGATGAACTGCCCGGTCTGTGAGCCATTCACTTGCCTAACTCCCTGATCACTCCTTAATTTCTCCTGTGCTCTCATTACTGTTGACCCCAGAGGAACCACCCTGGCTATTGGCCCCTATCCCACCCCCAGCAGCCCTGTCCTGCAGCCCATCCTCGTCATGAGCAGCACGTGATCATCTGGCTGTGTTCACATCCCTGCTTGAAATTTCGAAGTGGTTCATGCCCAAGAAAAGGTCACTTCCCCCAAAACTAGAGAAGCCAAGAGCTCCTGCCTGCTCGACACTCCCACGTTGCTGGCCAAGTGCAAGCGGTGACGGAGGACTGTGTTAATAAATACAGCTAACAACCCAGCGAGCTGCAACCAACCCTGCAATGAGCCCGAAACACACGCCGTTGGCCAGCTGGTCCCTGGGGAGGATGCTCAGCAATCCAAGGGTTTCTTCGAGAGCTCCTCAATGTTCCAGGCTGTCCTGGGATATTTCCCCACCAGGACTTCAGCAGCCGAGGAGAATTTGCATCAAAACAAAGGGTATTTCCAAGAGGAAGGGAAATATCAAGAGCCATCTCTGAGGGTGCAGGCGAGTTGAGGAGGTTCAGAATTGGGATGGGGGCTGTGGGAGGGAGGGCAGCAGCAACAGGTTGCCTCCGAGCTGCTGCTGGCACATGCTCCCGACTGCCTGTTGCTGTCTCCGAACAGATGTGGGCAGTTTCTCAGATGATGAAGTATTGAATATGTTTCTCCTTCAGGGATTATTACTACTAAATAAATCTGCAGGTTTATATGTTTAGCAGCTGACAGAGATTCTTTTTCCCTCCCCTTCTCCGTCATATTATTCCTCGCAGCCAGAGCCAAAACAAGGCTTTTAAGCCAGGGAGCGGAGAGAGAGCGATCAGGATGTGATCTGGGAAATCTTAGAGACAGTGCTGCAGCAAATGAGGGCAAAACACCCTACCCAAAACATAGCTCATTTCTACATTTAAGCTTGCTTCATGGTGTATGTTGGACTTCACGAGCATCGCTTTAACCACCAGTTCATAAATTCGTCTGGTATCTTTAGAATTTGTGGCCTGGGAAAAGATCTTTCCCTCTCTCCTGGTGGTATTGGATTTATTTTTTTTTTTTCCTTTCTTCCTCCCTGAGCTGACTTTGAGCAACATGGGGCTTGGATTTACAGTGTTTTAAGTTCCACTGAAAATATTCCCTGATCAGCCCTGAAATGAAAGACAGAGAGTGTGTGATGAAGGAACTCAACTTGCTCACAAGGGTGTTCCACCTCCTCCTTGGTAACAGCAGGTTGATCCAGGGGCACGAGCTGAGTCTTGCAGTCGTGGTGGTTTTTGCTAGAGGATCTTAACTTGAAGGCACCTCTAAAACCAGACTGGAGAGAGACTCGGAGCACCCCTTGTGGCCCCTGTAGCTCCTGGATGTCTGATGCCAGAGATACCCTCCCTGAACCATTGAAGGACTTTGCTTCTTAATTCCTCCTTCCATTTTCTAGCTTCTCCTTATTTCCTAAATTTCAATTCAGACTGCCAAAAGGTCGCAGCTCCGAAGAAATAAGGGACGTGTAAGAAACACTTGCCCATAAATCGAAGCTGATGGCAGCCATCGCTGCATCTAAAAACCTCCAGGGCTCTTTTACCTGTGCTGCTGAAGGGATGGGACACTCCAGCTGCTCTGGTTTAGGAGCCCAGCTCAGCATTCAGCCCCTACACGTGGGAGCAAAGAATCCACCACATGCCCAAGGGTGCCTCTGTCCTGATGCTTGCCCGTAATAATCATCATCGTAATCCCAACTGCTCTATGAGGAGAGGAAAGCAATAACTAATTCAGCTCATGCAGAGCCTCAAGAAGCCAAGGAGGCAGATCCCACTTGGGTGGAGCAGGAGGATGGATCATGCTGTTCGGAACTCCCTGTTAGCTTGACCACAAATTTCAAAGCCAAGACTTCGGCAGGAGAAAGTCAGGAGGAGAGCACGAAACACAGGGCTGCTGTTTTGGAGAAGGATGAGCACCACGTGCCAAGCTGGCAACCCCACCTCTGCGACAAGGGGCACAGCTTCAGGCAACACTTTTTTCAGCGGCTATGTTGGGATGGGGACGTGGCCGTGCCCATCCAGCCCCAGCAACACAAGGTCTAGGTAATCTATGCTTCCCTCCTGGCTCGCATCAGGTGCTGCGTGTGGCCAGGTCCTGGGAAGTTAATAAGGAAAAGGAGATGTTTGGAGTAAATCTGGTACAAATCCTTGCTCCGCTCATGCAACACTTTGCTGCCTTTTCCGCCTCTCAGCCATGAGCTAATTAAACCCTGCAAGGAGCACGGCGCCAGATAAAAGTAACGGGATCCACGTGGAGATGGGGAAGCTGTCGGGCTCATGACTGTATTTCAGATTCCTGGCTCCGAGCTGTGGTCAGCCCAGGGAACGTGCCTCTGAAGGTGTCTCCTTGGTGCTCGCCATGCGGCAAGCATCTGGTGGGAGCACGGCGGGTCCAGCCCTCCTCTCTGCTGCGAGGCTTCGCTGAATCACCGAGCAATTAGGTAAGACTAAAGCTGGAGCCGGCTCTCATGTTACCAGCGAAAAGCCAATGCAAGTAGTACAGAACGACTGACATCACAAAGCTGAGGTGAAGGCATTTCACAACAACACATGAACATCTTTTAACAGATTGTTCATTATTTGATTGTTAAAATGGGGTTGGGGAAGGTGCTGTGTAATCCCATGGTTGTTGGGAGAAAGCTGGTCTTGGGCTCATCCCCCTCAACAGCTCTGAAAGCTGAGGAGGAAAAAATTATTATTTGTAGTGTGTTTTTTAAATTGTTTAACTTATTTTTATTTAATTTTTTTGAATTTTTTACATCCCAGTTTGCATGAACAAACATGATATTGCACTGGTTTAAGGGAACTTTGGCAGCTTTTTTATTGCTGTTTTACAGCACAGTTGTTCTTAGAAACAAAAGGTTTGAATTAATGGTGTTTTAATGTACAGGATATGACAGAAATGAAATGCAGAAACAGTTGGCTTGCACACTGGGATCCAAGTCAAAATAAAATTTGGCCGTAAGCCTGCAGCGCTCCTCTGGGACACCCAAAAGGGGTGTGAACATTAACTCATACAGCAATAACCCTGGCGATCATGAGCCTGCTTCAGACTCCCACTAATGCAATAATTGCATAAAAACCATCTTCAACTGTCGTATTAAAAAGCAGCCTTGTAAGCTGGATAGAGACACAAAAGCCGAGCAAACCGCACGTCCTGAGCCGATCGAGGTTCTGGTGAGCTGCAGCTTTTCCTGCTAAAGGTAAGACCCTGCCAGAATCCAAAGCTTTGGTTTGTATCTACTAATACTTAGCAAACAGAAAAAAAAAAAAAAAAAAAGCAACAAACTAAACCCCAACGCTGTAGATTTTGCTTTTTTGTTTTTCCAAGGCTGTATAAATCTCGAACTACCCAAACCAGAAGGCAGGGATGATTATCATCAAAATATCTCTGACATTTCCTTCAGGCTTTTTGAAACACTCAAGACCTCTTTCTATCTTTGTCAGTGTCTTCCTCTGCTCCCTTGCACCCACGTGCCTTAACTCCTCCATCTTCCCAGCCTCCAACTCGCCTCTGATGTCTCATGCATTGTGCAGTTGACGACCTCTTCGGTGTGGTGCCAACTTGTTCCACGGCCTCGACTCTGTCTTTCTTTTTTACTTTTTTTATTTACGTTATTTTTTGTTCATTTTGGTAATTGGGAACAGGCAGAAGTATGGGTATTAAAAAAAAAAAAAAAAGAAAAAAAAAGGGGAAAAAAAAGAGCGTTCCACGTAATTTAGAGAAGTTAACAAAGCGTGAAACTAAATAAAAAACACCATCCGGTGCTGATCTCAACGTTTATATATGCGTGAGTGCGTATAGCCATGTAGAATATACTTGAATTAGAGCCCTGCTTTCAGAACAAGCTTGTTGCAGTTGCTCTGACACTGCACGGTGTTTTGAAGACTTTTTGACCAGCTCAGTTTTCTGAACCATGCTTGAGTGCTTCAGGTTGCCTCTTTCAGGTACTTTGCTGTGTTACTGGCATTGCTTGAAATGATCACAGAGTTAGCTGAGAAACACAGCCCTCTGGAGGTTTGATTAGCCAAAGTGACCACCTTGGATGGGCTCTCCTTGCCTTCTGCTCTTTCTAAAGGTCAGAAAGATTGATAAAAAAGAAGAATTAATAGAAGGGAGTCAGTGAGTCAAACTGCCCACATTTGCTGACAGCATTAGGTTAATGGTTGGGCTCTATGATCTTAAAGGTCATTTCCAATCAAAAAGATTCTGTGATTCTATGTTGCTCTTGCATGAGAGGATGCAGAAGAACAACAGTGCTGAAGAGCACAAGAGCTAAAATGGCAGGGGCATTGGAACTAGATGATCTTTGAGGTCCCTTCTGTGATTCTATGATGCTATAAAAGCTGGGAGGTCCAGAGCCAAAAGCTATAATTCAACATTGTCACTGAATGAGATGCCACCAAGGGAAGAAGAACCAGTAGGTTCCTCCAGCAGATTTCCCAGTGGCCACAAGCACTATCACATCCAGGACAGCCTTTGCCCAAGCAGACCAAGCCACTAATGCCCTTTGCATTAACTTCTCGTCTCCAAGAGGGTGGAGCTCCCTGGAGCTGCAGGTGTCCCACTAGTGGATCTTGACCCCAAAATGCTGAGCAGTTCGGTCAGGGTATGCCTTAAGCGTTGACACCGGCAGCTGGCTTGTGTCTGTCAGTGTGAGGCTCAGCATAACATGGTAAAAATTGATTCCTTCTCCGTTTCTTCTGTTCCTAGCCCGAGCCCCAGATTAGCCACATGCCTAGGCCCTCGCTAGCGGAGTTGATTTCCTGGTTGTGATTAGGGATGGTTTACATGAATTTCCTAAAGTTGTTTTCCTTTTATTACTATCATTTAAACAGAATTCTGCGCATCGTTGCCTTCCTGAGACATCTGCACTTCAAAAGACACTTGCCAGCTTTTGGTCCTGAAATGGGAGGTTGAAATCCACACGGCCAGGAGGGCTTGCTGAGGCTCTGACCCAAACTCCCTCCTGTGAAGTCTCAACCTCCCTCTCACCCCACCGCTTCAAACTCAAGCTGCAAGAGGCGCTGTAAGAACTACCGCACGTTTAACAGAGCCCTTAGTGGAAAGTGAGATGTTAGATCACTACATGAGAAAGAGCCCCTGCAATGAGTAGTAAAGAGGTACCACTGTCCCTTCTCCTCTACCCCAGGTGAAGAGCAGGATGGAGCTGGGCCAAGCCAGGCATGGGGAGAAGGAGCTGTGGGGTTGGGTGTGTAGCTCTGCTGTTCACCCTCCCTTCAAGCAGAAAGCTGGATAAGGTCTGTTGCAGTTTTCTTGTCTCTCCTCCCAGCTCATCTGGCCAGTGCTTTCAGCATGAGTTTAACCCCCCCCTCCCCCACCCCTATGTCCATGAGGAGTGAGAGGGAAGGTGGCACAGAAACTGGCTGTCCTCATGAGCTTATTTTCTCCTTTTAATATGAAGTCATGCTGCTGAGTAAAGAGGTGGGTTCGTTTCTTCCATTAGTCCCTTGCCATGGTAAAGCGGCGAGTGAAGTCCTTTCCTTCAGAGAACTCTGCGTTTGAGATTTGTGTGTCCTGCATTTCAGGTAGATCGTCATCTTCTCCAGAGGGGTTGTGGGAGTTTATTCCTCACTGAAGGCAAAGCAGAACTTTCAGCTGCATTAGGAGACTGTACATTAATGTACACCTTGGTTATTTCTAATAAAAAGATGATGGAGTGGCCTTAAAGGGCAGAGAATCCAATCGTCTGTGAGAGCAGAGTGAATTCAGGATCAATATCTCCATTACCCATGCTGAACTGGGAACCATGGTTTGACTGCACCCACATCTGATAGGACTCTATGGTTTCACTCAGAGCCCCGCTCAGCTGGGAATCACAGCACAGTTGGATCCTGGGATCTACCTCCTTTATAAAAAAAGATAGTCAAAATATTTCAACATTGTGCCCCGTTGTGAAAGTCCTGCTCACGCAGCCAAAACAAAATGTTCTGACCTTATTCACACAAAATTGCGTCATAAGCTTTGATTCCTCCTCCACTCTTCTTGCGGCTGTAAAGCTCAGTCCTTTTCCTTTGGCAGCATCCCTCTGGCTTTACGAGGTCTGTGGGGGGTTATTAATGTTGTTCCTGACTCCCTGACAATCCACGACAAGAAGTGGTTTCCTCAGCTGAAAACCAGCCCTCCGATCCCAGCTGGCCCCACAGAAACAAGTGTCATTCGGACAAATAAATGTACACACCTGAGCATTGCCTTGTACTGCATCAGAGGGCGGCTGCAGCTTCCAGGGTATCGCCTTTGCTCTGAGCCATTGCTCATCATCAGAGAAATTCCTTGTTTCAAATTATCCTCTTCTCCTGCTTTACCCTCCCATGGCAGGGGGCTTGGAACT
>WEIS01081011.1:299-11767 GCA_013389965.1 Todus mexicanus
AAGCATCAATAAGCAAAAAAAAAAAAAAAGACACCAGTAACTCAGGGACATTTACTTTTCTAAAGGAGCTGGGGTATATTGCCCAGATTCAGTGGGGAAATAAAGCTCACCATTGCTTGTGCCATCCATTTTCCCCAATGGTATGTGCAGAGCACAGAAGATCTCAGGCCTCATAAGCTATAAAATGCCAGTTTATAGATACAACTGAAGGTAAAAAGTGTTCACAGTACAGGATTCTGGGAGAGGGTCATTAAATTCAGCTTCAGTAATTTGCAAACAGAGTTGTTTGCATATTACATTAATCATTAAATAACTTGAAAGTGGAAACGGTGCAATATGAACCTTACTTCATATTACAAACACCACAACGAACATCATGTAGCACAGGGGAAGCTGTCCTGCACNTGCAATGACTCTGCTGAATGGAAGAAGGCACACTGTGCAGATGAGCTCTTTGCAGAGAAAATGGTTGTGTTATTTAGTGATATCAGACAAATCAGCATGGCCTACCTAGCACATGATGTCTGCATGCACACCAAAAACTGAGCAATCCCACAGTTAGCGTGTCGTTTGGACAGCTGTGTGCTCCTGACGTCTGTCTGTTGACCATGTTTTCCCAAGCTGTGCTTTTATGGGGGTTTTCACTTTGGATGTGGAGCTCAGCTTAGCCTTATAAAGTACTGGCAGTGTTGAAATTAGACTCTGGTCAAGGCCCCTTTTCTCTGTTATTGCTCTTTGGGAGCATTTGGGTTGTGACTTTTGGTAAAACTTCAGAACTGGTTGGTTTTCAGTTCATGTGGTTGCATCATCTACTATCTGAGAAAGGAGGAGTTACATAGATGAAGTCTGCCTGCTGACCTTCCTGATGATGTACTCTGGAAGCAGAATACCCTCCTTGCCCAGAAAACAAGGAAAGGTGAAGGAAGCAACTGAGCACATGTGAGATGCTGCTAGAGCCCACAGGGGGCTGCATAGGGAGAGAGAAATCCAGCAAGCAAGGAGTTTCCAGCATGGAGTTTAGAGTGAGAGCCCTGGAGAGGAAGAAATGCTCGCAGTGAGGCACAAATGAAAGCCAAGCCTCTGAGGTCATGGAAAGCAAGAGACATTCCTTGAGATCCAGAGACGCTGAGTAACCCAAGAAACCACCGAGCATGGCAGGAATGTGAAGGAGGACTCCACCCACAAGGTAGACAACTGGGAATTTGTTTGCAAGCCTTTTATTAATCAGTAACTCCATCAATAGAGCCAACTGACTTCTGCTGGGTAAAACTGTGCTCTAGCTTCTCGCTTCTGCGTTACAATAAAGCATTTGCTTCAGGTATCGGAAATTGGTGGTATATCTTGGTATCTTCAGGGAGGCACACATAACCTCCCAGGCTGTCAAATGAGGGGATTTTTTTTTTTGCCTCCTACCATCAAGTAGGAGAATCACTATACACAGTGAATCAGTAGACACGTTTTGAATACGGTAGAATGACTATACACACATTTTGAAAAACTATGGTATATTAAACTTTACCAAACTTTAACTTCTCTAAAGTGTTCTCTAGAACGCAGGTTAAGCTACTTTAAAAACTCTCCCAACATGTTTTTATGGCAGTACGTGAATGTTAACCTCTTCAGAAGTGAAAGTAAAATTTACTGGGGACTGAAAGCTACTCAAAGCCTCTTACTCTACTGTAGTAAGGGTCTGACTTTGCACCAGAAATACCAAAGTGAGTTAACACTAACTGACAAGCATATCCTTTCACATAAATGTTCTTGCTGTATAAAGAGAACTAGACAAACAAAATCCATTTTTCTCTGGAGAACTTTTTTATAAAACTTGTGTATAATTTTATTTTTTTTAATATCACTGAAGGGACATGCAATTATGGCAGCTTATCAGCAGGAACTTTAACATACTTTCACCAACATTATTTTTATTCTATTTCTAAGCCATTTCTTATTTCTAAGCCATTTCTTATTTCTAAGCTATTTCTTACCTTCTAGCAAGAAAATATTCTCTCAAGTCTAAAGGCTGGCCTATTTTCGCTTGTTTAGTTTCAGGAATATTTCCCAATATATCGATTCCCCAACTCATGTATTACACTTTTTCAATTCAGAAAACATAGGAATTAAATACATATAGTGCATGGGAGCTANGAGAGGGTCATTAAATTCAGCTTCAGTAATTTGCAAACAGAGTTGTTTGCATATTACATTAATCATTAAATAACTTGAAAGTGGAAACGGTGCAATATGAACCTTACTTCATATTACAAACACCACAACGAACATCATGTAGCACAGGGGAAGCTGTCCTGCACATGTTTCCAACAAACTAGACAAAGAAACAGCATGTATAATAACATAAGAGGTTCTGCTCACAACAAGCATGAGTGTAACAAGGCTTCCCATAAGTCACCACAAAAACCCAACTACACAGGTTTTAGGTAGTGTGCGCCTTGCATTTGCCTTATTCAGAAAGGAAAACAGAGGTTGGGTAAGCAAAGGAAATGCAGACAATTTCAAATGGAAAGATATGGGAACTGAGCCAAAGCAGAGACAGAACACAAGTCAACAACATAATGCTGCATCAAAGTTTACAAAAAGAGAAAACAAAATGCAAAAATAATTACTTTCATATTAACAAAACTGATCTTGAAACTTTACTACTGCTTATCCAAAAATTAAATGGAAACAGCTCNAGCATGGAGTTTAGAGTGAGAGCCCTGGAGAGGAAGAAATGCTCGCAGTGAGGCACAAATGAAAGCCAAGCCTCTGAGGTCATGGAAAGCAAGAGACATTCCTTGAGATCCAGAGACGCTGAGTAACCCAAGAAACCACCGAGCATGGCAGGAATGTGAAGGAGGACTCCACCCACAAGGTAGACAACTGGGAATTTGTTTGCAAGCCTTTTATTAATCAGTAACTCCATCAATAGAGCCAACTGACTTCTGCTGGGTAAAACTGTGCTCTAGCTTCTCGCTTCTGCGTTACAATAAAGCATTTGCTTCAGGTATCGGAAATTGGTGGTATATCTTGGTATCTTCAGGGAGGCACACATAACCTCCCAGGCTGTCAAATGAGGGGATTTTTTTTTTTGCCTCCTACCATCAAGTAGGAGAATCACTATACACAGTGAATCAGTAGACACGTTTTGAATACGGTAGAATGACTATACACACATTTTGAAAAAATATGGTATATTAAAATTTACCAAACTTTAACTTCTCTAAAGTGTTCTCTAGAACGCAGGTTAAGCTACTTTAAAAACTCTCCCAACATGTTTTTATGGCAGTACGTGAATGTTAACCTCTTCAGAAGTGAAAGTAAAATTTACTGGGGACTGAAAGCTACTCAAAGCCTCTTACTCTACTGTAGTAAGGGTCTGACTTTGCACCAGAAATACCAAAGTGAGTTAACACTAACTGACAAGCATATCCTTTCACATAAATGTTCTTGCTGTATAAAGAGAACTAGACAAACAAAATCCATTTTTCTCTGGAGAACTTTTTTATAAAACTTGTGTATAATTTTATTTTTTTTAATATCACTGAAGGGACATGCAATTATGGCAGCTTATCAGCAGGAACTTTAACATACTTTCACCAACATTATTTTTATTCTATTTCTAAGCCATTTCTTATTTCTAAGCCATTTCTTATTTCTAAGCTATTTCTTACCTTCTAGCAAGAAAATATTCTCTCAAGTCTAAAGGCTGGCCTATTTTCGCTTGTTTAGTTTCAGGAATATTTCCCAATATATCGATTCCCCAACTCATGTATTACACTTTTTCAATTCAGAAAACATAGGAATTAAATACATATAGTGCATGGGAGCTAGCTGTTTTGATCCTGCAAATGATAGCTCCACGGATGAGTGACATTGCCACTGAAAGGTAGTGTTTTTCAAAGAAAGAAAAAAACATAAATAAATAAGATCAGCCAAAGTTGTCAATAACATCTGTATCACTGAGATGAGTGAGTAACCAGCGAGTAACAAAATTCACTAACAATATTCAGTGCTACAGAATACAAAGATTAAAAATTTCAAGCAGCAAAATGAGAAGAAAACAGTAATGTGCCTTGTTGCACAAGTCCAGACTACTTCCAATCTAAAAAAACCTATTTCTAGGCTTGATACTTGTCCCCTAAATGTTTTATCCAGGTTGAAAATTGAAATAAACTCTTTCAGTGTATGATCTCTCAATGTACGAACATCATAACACTTAAGAAAAACAGATTATATTTAAGTAAGATCTCCTTCCTGCAGTTACTACCTACATGCAGAATTTCATGACTGATGCAAAATGTTTACCCTCAATTTTAATGTGCCTGTGTTTGCAAAAAGCAGCTGGATTACTGCTCGTTTGGATTTTAACTTCCTAGTACACCTTAGGCATTGTTCCATGCCCCTCAAAAGAAGAAAAAAACAGGAAGAAAATCCCCACACTTCAGTGGTGATGTGAACAGCTTCTTCTGCTAAGGGATGTACATACAATTTTTTTTCCCCTGACCTGAGGCTACGAAAAATACTAGGGCTTGATGAAAAGCCTATGATCTAAAAATGTTCTGTACAACTGTTAATTTCTCCAGATAAACTTTATCTGCACGCAATATTTTCATCTCAGCACTCAAAGGTATAATTATAAATCAGTTACATTCTAATCACTAAACAGGGTGTTAGTCAAACAGACACAAACAGGCCTGCAAACAGACCAAGCAGCCCATTTCCACATTTGAAGTGCTAGCAGAAAAAATTCCGCGCTTGTGCAGAAGCTATTTCCACAGGAAACCTTTTCTATGTTGTCTGAAGGGGTACAGTGATTACTGCTGCCTACCATAAAGCTGTATTATGTATATTACAGAAACTTTGGGAAACAGGAGAAAGATTTGTTCAAATAGATGTTATCTCAACATGTGAAGCCTTTCCTGCTTCCTCCTCCTACCTTGTCATCCTGCGAGTCAGGCTGGAGAAGACTGTGCTGCTGAATGGCCATTGGAGGAGGAAGCGGTACAGCATCTGCCCCCTCTTCGCCTTCTTCCTCTCCGCAGCTCTGCATGCCTGAAGAGGATGACTTGGAGAGAGTGCCACTGCTCAGTCCCTCGTTCCGACCTCTCTACAAATAAAATCAAGACATTCAAGCTCTGTTACTTCCTTAACAGCATGAAGCTTGTTATTGCAAGTTTGCCTCAAGCAAGTCTGTTCTGTAGATCCACCTCTCTCCCAACAAGTCAAGACGATTCTACAAGCACAGTGCAACTCCTCAGTAGAGAGTGAAAAATGTAGATGCCAAAGATCTACTTCTTCAATGTTTGACAAAAGCAGATGGATTGAGATACTGAGGACAAGATATTCAGCCTGAAATTGACTACCGAAAAGTGTTAACAAAGCCATGCTTGCTTTCCAAGTTCATTTCTGCAAAGGGCCACATTCCTCTAACTTAGAAACTCACGAATTTTGTATCTGAAGTACCAACCCTCATAGCAAGACTTATAAAGGATATAAAAGCCCCCTGTATTACAACATGAAGTATTTTGTCAATTGTCCCTTCTGTGCCATTCCCCTTAAAGCAGTGAGAGCAGACTGCTTCTATCATTTTTCAGTTGTATTGAAAGAGTGCTTCCAGCTATACAAGGAACTCTTATTTTAGTTAGCCAAAGTTTACTGTTACTGATCTTACAGAATAATTCAACTATCTTTAACGGAAGACAGCATACATGGTAATTGTATTTTCCCGACTTTAAGGCATGGTTTTCCCTCGCAGAGCTGCAGAGTAAGAGATACTTCCAAAACAACACCACAACTGCATCACAGATGGTCTCTTTCTACAGCCTGACATTCAAGGACAGAGGGCAATATTGCTTCCCAAGCTACATCTCCCAGCTGACCATGCTGCCAAGTCTCTAGTCTTTTCCTTCCCTGCATTACTGTATAACTTTACTGATGCTCCAAGCTTGCAGCAAAATATGCCAGAGCAAGAAAAAACACTGATGTACTAAATAATTAATTGGGCATCTGAGACCACTTTTCTGTACAACTACCAAAACTGCCAGTCAGGTTCAAGCCTGGTAAAAGAGAATAATTGTATATAGCATGCAATCGGTTGTGCCCTTGCAAGCAGTAAGATGCCAATTCATTTCAACCGGAACCATATGTTTGTAACAGAAGAGAATCTGGCTCTGTATGCACCTAATTGGAGGCAGGCTTTGATCATACATCAGTTTCAGGCTTAGAAGGATGGCACATATTTGTGGGAGGAAGGGAACACTTCAGTAGATGCCCTTGGTAGCCAAATCTGGAATAGTTCAGAGTTTCCTTCTCTCCATTGAAAACCGATTTATTATTTGACAGACAGTAACTATGTTTTGATTTGAAGGGCCAGTAATTTTTCCGTGCTCTAACTCTTGCTCAAGGCATTTTAAACAACTCTCCCTATATTTTCCCTGATCCATCAACAAGAAAAGGAAAGGAAACACAAAGTGACCTGATTATTCCCAGAACATGAAGTACCTTTACTCAGAAAGTTGCTTTCCTGAGTGGGATAGGAGACGAAAGCCAAAGAACAACTTTTTACTCTCCCATTTCACTTTTTCAACTACAGATCCTTCTCCACAGAGCTCTACAAATTCTCTCAATGCGTAAGTTCGCAAACTGTGCCTAGCACAGTACTTAATGCTGAGTACAGCTGTCATAAACAATGAGCTCTACTGCTGGACAGTCAACTGAGGAGACAACCTTCACCTGACCACCTTTAGTTCTTTGAAAAACATAAAAACAGGTCTCAGGAAGGTTCCTCGATCACCTACCTCTTCAACAGTTTCATCCTGTGGGGTCGCTGCACTATCATCAGAGTCTTTCTGAGAGCCTGCATCAGCACTTTTACGAACCTCTCTACTCTTCTTATGCTTGTGGGCCAGTTTCTTGACATGCCCATCTGCTTTTCCACTGCTAAGACGCCTCACGGGACTGGTGAGCCATTTTCTCAAAGTGTTGCCAGGGCGCTTGGGGCCTGGGGAGCTCTGTGCACCGATCATGTGGGGCTGAAGTGATGTTACTGAAGCAGGAGGACTGGCATCATTGCTGGAGACCGAAAGGGAGTCTGGAAAAAGAATAAGGGGAGTATTTTAAAGCTGAAACACTATTAAGTGAGAAATAAGGCAGACGATGTATGTAATGCTGGATATCAGATTGAATTTGTGGATGAATCGACCAGATTATTTTGAACTAACCTGGTCTTTAATGACACCACAACTATCAGTGCTCATGCTGCACATGGCCACCCACGTATAAGCACCATGTACAGGCTTACAACAGTCAAGCTTCATGAGGTTGCTCCTGCCTGAATTCTAATTCATACTTACCACTGCTGATACTTCTGTGCTAGTGGATTATACTTTCCATATGTTATAAAATTTTATGGAAGGTTATGTTTGTTTCATCTTTTAATGTACATTGCTTTCAGCATGGACACAAAGAGTAGAAATAATTGCCTCAATAAAAAAATATTTTTTCAAACACTGAATTTTATTACAAATGCTCCAGCTACTTTCATTATTTATTTACTTTCCCTACCCTTGGGAAAGGGGAAAGAAGAATACAGAAAACAACTAAATGTCTGTCTGTCAGAGTTTTGACTGTTCATTTGTTTGTTTTTTAAAAAGGCACAGAAGATCAATGTTTAACAGTGCATTTCCTCACACCTCAGGATCAGCAGTATTTCTCAGCAGGACAATGCCTGAAGTTCTGCAGTCAAAGGATACGCTTTTCTCAAGCAATAGTTATACGTGCATGAGGCCAATACTACTTTCCCACTGAGGTTCCCGTTACTTGAACTGGACCGTCCTGGTTAGCTACTGTGAAACGTTTCTTTTTTCCCCATGCAGCATGACACTTTCCCCTCAGCAATTCTCTTTTCCTAAAAACGTAATTTCTGGGGGGAACACATTCTCATAACATCATTCCTATGAATATTATCTACCACTACAGTAGCAGCAAGATGCTTTTGGGTTCTAGGTTGTCAAATATCTTTCCCCCATGCCCCCTTGAGAGCACTTTTATAGATTTTGTATATAAGGATGATAGAAATAACGTTTTGCTGAATGTTTCTACTGCTGGGAATTAAATGCAGTGGTTGTGTTCCTCCTTGAAGCTCCACACAGATGTTGAGGTCACCTCTTCTAGCAGCTTCTCCATAAGAGGCATATTGCCAGACTGACCAGAGGTAGTTGAATTTTCTAGAATAATATGGCCACATTGATGTAGCAACACACTTCACTGTGAACACCCAAATGCCTTGGATCTACAAACAAGTATGTGAACTTCCTCTGTTTCTACAGAGTATTAAGTGCAAATTATGGCTTTGAAATGAGATGGGGAAACAGACTTAAAATGTGAATATAATGTTAGGATTTTTTATTTTTCCTTCACGGTTTAAGCTGTTCCAATAAAGGCAACCTTTCCTTGGAATCCAAAATTGTGATGCATCAGGCTGTTTGTGGAGATTTTCCTCTGTTCTACTAAAACCCAAATGGCAGATGCCCATTAAGGTACACCAGCTCTGATGCCAGCAACTCCTGTAGCTTATACTGTATGAATGCATAGATACTAATTGCTATTAACCATCACTTTCATCCTGTTTCCATAAAGCAGACAATAAACTTTATAAAGCGTACTTTCAGTCAAGCAAGCTTGTTGCTAACACTTTAATGCAAGTCACCCAGAATTAGGGTTCATCTGCAGCATTATCTTCTTGCCACAGCTGCAGCTGTGCTGCACTTAGGTAAGGAGACTTCCTATGATGCCATTAACCTGGTTTCAAGGCTTTAAGTAATGGGTACTACCAAAGATCAGATGCAGAGCTACAATAGTTGGCTTTGTCTATAAATCTTGAGATAGCAGTGCTACAGAATTACCACATTGTTTTCTTGTTGAAGCAGGAAGCATAAGAAAGAAATTAGTTATCTATAACAATGGTTTTCAACTTGCAATCTGAGTATCCCTCAAGGCCCCTTGATTACTGCCTGAGGGTCCTCAACACATACATAAGAAAAGCAAGCCTACTAGCCATTAGCATCCACATCACAACAGATTTTTTATTTTTTTAAAAAAGTGGTCTGTTTATTAAAAAAATTCCCCAAAAACCTGCCTGCAAGCTCTCCACCGGAATGTAAATAATCTTTTGTTAAATCTCTCCAAGTAGTTCGAATGCTCTTTCACCAAACTCAAAGTTACCCTTATCATACCATGCAGCTTTTAATTTTTATCAGATGCCTTCTGTTTCAGAAATCATAGCAAACATCAGCTGATGAGTATTTCAATAAACAACCTTCTGCCACTCTGCTAGCGGAACACAGGAGAAAACAGTGCTGGTGTTCTTGTAAATAAGTTTCTTAAAGCAGAAACTAAATGCTTTGTTTTCAAGACTCCCAAGCTGGAAGATCTTCTAATCAGTCAGCCAAGTTTTACTTTCACCTGTAAATAATTTTTTCCTCCCAATAATGGCTCATACAAGTTCCTTCCATACAATAAAATGGAGCACATGCACTTGTTTATAAATAAAAAAGGTAATTTAGCCTTCACAGAAGTTGACCACATACTGTTCTGTATTTTTTCTATCCGTTGCATTTCTCTGTTTCACAATTACTCCTTTCTAAGAAGGTGGCAGTGTGGTGGTGCAGTAACTGATTGCATAAGATTTACTTTTACATAAATATGCCTACTCTAAGCACGTAACATGCCTGCAGTTAATAAATCTATTTTACTTTTTATAAAACCTGTGCTCCACCTCCTCAAATCCTCACTCAACCTTTTGACAAGCAACACTTAGCAACTACTGAATTTCTTGTAAAACCAAGCATAATGTAGAATCCCAGAAACTGCGGGAGATGAGTATTTTTGTCTGACTGCACTTCTGGGGTGCGACTCCTACTCTTAACCCAAGTTGCCCAAGAGTCTGTGGGCAGGAGGAGGGAAGAGAGCAGGAAGAAAAATGAACACTCTGCTCAAGTGGAGAGGATCTAAGAGACGAAACAGTGTTAGTCAGATATGTTTTGGAGCACATTCTTAAGCCATATCCTCCCACACAGCATTAGTTTTCATGTGGTATGCAGCATGTAACTGTTTGGCATCTTCTCCTCTGCCTGATTTAATATGAAGTACTTACTCAAGTATTATTAGAGCTTTAGGGAATCATAAAAGTGGACAAAGTGTAAGTAGTGACAGCACTGTTCCACTTTGCTCTTTAAAGTATGAAAGAACTGGGCAAGAAGGAAAAGCTTAAAATGATTAAAAACACTGNGCTTTAAGCTATTGTATAGTAACATAGAGATGGGGGTTAACCATCTTTAGGTAAATGTATTTAAATTTCTAAATGTTAAAAAAAAAAAGAAAAAAAAAGGAAAGAAAGAAGAGGTTTAACATCACCGGTGTTAACCTGAATGGAACACTAACCCACTAGCCTCTTCAGAGATCAGATCTCATTTTCTACCCCTACTTACATTTGCAGAAACCATTCCTACAGCCTCATAGGTCAATGCTAATACTCAGTACAACTACTCCATGCCAGTGTTTTCCCAATGAGACCCTTTACTGTCCATTTTCCCCATCCCAGCTGACTGGAGTCCAGATTCTCCAATTCTTAATCCAATTTTCTTCCTCGGGAGATTGGTTACTACACTAGAGCAGTGTCATGAAAACCCCTAGGTGCTCAAGTTCACATATTTATGTAGAGGCACTGCCAGATGCAAGCATTAGGGAAAATCAATATTCAATATAGGCATTTTCAAGAGTAGAGGAAGACCTTTCACCTTTGCTATGAGAACAGCCACATGGCTATGCCTTATTTCCCACTGCCCCATCACTACATACTACTTCTATCTATATAATCAAGGATACAGATTTGATTATCATGCTTGGGATTACTAACACTACATTGGCTTTGTTTCCTTTATGACTACATAGCAAATTGTTTTTCTAAGGTTGCTCAAGAATATTTTCTCTCTAAAACGTGCTAAGAGAAAAAAGGAGTATTCAAAATTAAATCAAGAACAACACGGACTTTTGAAACCAAAACAGATGGAATAAATTTGGGGTATGCTAACCCCAACTGAGTTTCAAGTATGGTAAACTTTCTAGTGAGTGTCAGACTGCCTTTTAGAAAAAGACAAATGCAACAGATGGACATCTTGGAGAGTTAAAAAAATACCATACACATATAATGACTGCACACAGCAACACCAGTCCAACAGGAAACCATCAAATCTAATAAAATCACTATTTGCTCAAGTAAAAACAGCTTTGTAATTCAATGAAGTATTTAAAAAAGAACTAATGGATGGGCTTTGTTTTATAATTCATAGCCACAATAAGAAAAGAAGGCATCTAACCTGCCATTTCTCTCAAAGTAAAAACCACATATGTTGCTCTGGTGGTAAGGTCAGAGAGTTCGCTAAGAGTCCATAAATATATTCCTGAAGCTGAAG